>JAGFPH010004499.1:48952-85282 GCA_018207615.1 Philaenus spumarius | reverse complement strand
TATGTCGCAGATTTGAAAAAACGTCCGGAGAAATCAAAGAATCAACTGCTGGGCATCGAACTCGAAGGATCTTTTAAAACTTTGTGTATCGATTAGATTGAAGATACAAGTGCCTAACGTATATTTGCGTCAATCAAAAGATATCTTACGTCTGTGAGTCAGATTCACCATGAAATGTTTTTAATCAACAATTTTTGTACAGAATTTAAATTTAGTAGAGATTAATACTAATAATTAAATTAGTTTCGAATAGTGCTAGTGTTGCCAACGTAGCTCGATTAGCGACACTAAGCTGGGAACTAAGTCAGTGTCGCCAACAGAGCTCTTTAATTTTATATATTGTTATAATTTAAGTGTTGTTTAGGTTAGAGAATATATAGTATATACTTAAATAGTATAAAATGATCAATTATATATATAATACATAAAATATTTTCGTAGAGTTATTTGTATGAACCTGATACACATGATCTTAGCAACCTCCGTCAGTGCTTCTCATTTTATACTTATGCAGGGTTTGCTACATATGGAATAAAGTTACAAAAGAAAAACTAAAAGATAAAACAATGAATATTCTCGATGTAGGGAAACCGTAAAGGTAAGCCTCTTTTGTGTTCTCCAACAAAATAAGAACCAGCAACTTCCAAAAAACTTGCAAGACAACACTAGAAACAATAGAGTAATATTACCTAATTAAAAAATCTACAAAATGCAGGATAAATTAAACAAGAAATCCAAAATTCAAAATTTTTCACCAGGTATTTTACAGAGTATAACACAGAAAAGAGATTATAAGGTGTGATTTAATTCTTCCAATAAATATATTATTAAATTTTATTGATACAAAATAAAGTGACAACTTTACATAACCTGTTAACCCTGGATATTTGTATTTAGTGCTGTGTTTTCATAGAGTTGCAAACGGAGGGGAGCTTTCTATCCTCGCCACAGTTTCTGGAGCTGGTAGTAGATTCTTGAATGTTTCTACGGCAGCGATAGACATGGGCAGTAAGGTATAGGACTGAAATGCAACAGAAATACATGCATAATTATTGTACTGCTAGGTCCAAACATTGTCAGAAAGTTGTCGTACCGCCGAGTACATACAATTAAGAATTTAAGTTTATCTTAAGGTATAATCATGTGACTCTGATATTACGGTTTTTGTTTGTTTTACGTTGGAAATCAGTAAGAGTTCTTAGTCATTACGGAGCTCCTCCAAATATATGTTTAACAAAAAGACGGTATTGATCTGTGAAATAACAGAACTAATTTATTTTAAAGTGTTTTATAGGCTACAACCACCTTATTTTGAACACAGCGTAATCCCTTGTTCTTCTTGTTGCTGTCTTAGACGAAGGCCTGCTAGATGCTTATCATCCTACAATGTTACTGACAAACCTTATCAGTTGTGCAATCATTGTGGGGATGAACCGGTAGAATGTTGAAATTATTCTGTCATTATGCATTTTTCCTTTATTTAATTTTTTATTAAAGGGATATAGAGATGGGGAATGAGACTCTGTGTTGTGAAAACAATCAGTATCAACTGCCATATATGCTGCTTGGATTAAGTTTCTTTTTTCCAGTTTGTGTCTTTATGAACAATACTAGCAGCTTCCCAATATACTCTATGTATATATGTTCACATATCTTGGAATAGTAAATGTCTTTTTTGTCACATGATCCCAGCGTTTTTGCACCCGTTAATGTACTGACCTTGAAGTTTGACCAAAATGATTGTGACCACAACGGCAAGGGATTTTATAAACAACACCTTTACCAGTAAATTTACAGTGCATTTTTATCTTTGATGACCATGTAAAAACAGTAACCTTTTATCTGTTTCTGTTATTGATGTTTTGTGGTTGACAATCAACAACAAGACGATCAAGGGATAACGTTGTGTTCAAAATAGGGAGGATGTAGATTATAAAGCATTTTAAAATAAATTTCACCCAGCCTAAAAATATAGCCTCCTCATTTAGAACAACATAAATAATGTGGTTAAGAAAGCCTCTGCACACAAGGTTTTTTCAATGGTAATTTAACAGTAACTAATAGTATACAATATCAACGGTACTCAGAGCCTTCTCACTTACAAAATAAGATCCGTAGTAAGCCAGCGTGTCCAGTCCCCTTATAACCTTTCCTGTTGTGCTTAGTATAGGCCTAATGAAGGAAGATGAAGGCATTCTGGGAACATACTCTGGCTTCCTTATTCTAGGCCTAACTCTTGAGGGCAAGTTTTCAGTCACTCTGGTTTTACCTTTCATTCCTCTCCCCCTTCCTCTTGGTCTTCTGGTTGGAGTATTTTCAGGTTTTAATTTTCTTGAAGCAACACTTTTCCTCTTTGCTTTTCTTCTGTCTAGTTTTTTACTTTTAGAATCCACCTTAGCGTCATCTTCAACCTGGAATAAATAAAAGAAATATCTTAATAAATATTTTTTTAAATAAATATCTTTGCGTTCAATTTGTTTCTTTCAAGAAACGCTCAGCCTAACACTGTTTTAATAAATATGTAAAAACTTTCTTAATTCTGTGGGTTGTAAAATGTGAAATTAAATTCAGAAGAAATGGCATTATTCACATATATTATGATAGTTTTACGGTTTTCATAGGTAGACCATATGATTTGAAAACTTCATTAACCCTTTGCCACTACCAAAGGCCACTACCAGTAGCCACAACCTACTCTTAGACAACTCGTATTATTTCCCATGAACTTAGCCCTGTCACGTCGTATGGCCACCGAGAGGGGCCGCTCTTTCGTCGGCATGTACTTGGCTACCATGTTGACTGGATGGCATCACCAGCTCGGAATTGTTTTGTTGACTTCACTTGACAAGTTGGTAAGTAGGTTAGAGCAACAATTAAAATTTTATAAATAAGCTCTGTTTAATGACAAATATAAATTAAATTTGAAATAGAAAACACGGTATTGCTTAGTATTTTAAACCTCATAAAGACGTTATATTTATATTATATAAATGACACACTACAATATAGAAAATGTTTTAAAATTGTACAAACTTAAATTATAACTTAATTAATTTAAATTATCAGTTTTTGTAATTTTATAATTATCAACCATTTATCACAACATTAAAAACGACTAGTAAAGCACTGAGTGAAAATATAGAGGTTATATTATGAGCTCAACACAGCTGTTGTAAAAGGAGAGAAAGTAATCATGCGTTGTTCACATAGTTCAATAGTTTTTCTACAGATTCCAGCACTTTACACAGAAAATAATATAATTTTGTAAAAATTTATATAACTTTTTTTTAATGCTCTTCGAGCGCAAAAGGTTAATCTTTAGAATTGGGCCAATTCCTAAATTTAAGAATTAGGATTAAGAACCGATCAAACACTCTAACTTTTGTAGGATTTTATATTTCAATTATGTCGTACATTTTGGAAGCCGTTTCAAGATGGTCCATGCAGCACATGACTTACCGATGCAGGTGGTTGAGGGCGTTTTGTGGTCTTGTCGTCCCATTGATACCTGGGCGTGAAAGTCTGCAAAATAAACAAACATTATCTCTTCTTCCACCATATTGGATACATCACTCCATTAACTGAATACTAGGTACCTGTGGTCAGGTATAAAAACTAAATGGCAAACATAATAAAAAAAAAAACAACCTTAAACCAAAATCAAAATCCGTAAGACCAGAAGACTAAAACTAGGGCATCAATGAGCCAACCCTTTTACGTATTTTTGGGAATGAAGGCCAAAGTTTGAAGCTTATGATTACGTAGGTTATTTGGTTTTGGGCTAATATTTATATTTCCTTGTTAAATGAACATTGTTTTTTTTTACAAAATTTGGATTCATTTTAAACATTTACTTCCCTTTACCGCAGAACCAAAAGATTAAAGAGGTTTGAGGGACTGTTTTTTAAAGGCATCGATCATTGAACAAAACCATTTTTCGTTTCTGTATGCTTAGACCTACCATCTTTGAAAACAGACATTTTGTCAAGGAGATATTTTAAAGAAGTACATCCTGCGTGGGACACCTAACTTTGGACTCATCCTGAAGATAAATTTCTACAAAATGTAGTTTGTTTTATGTCTCTATTTTTACTGAGACCAAATGTATTCGTTGAACAACTTGTTAGTGAGGAGAATTTGTTGAACAACTAGTTAGTGAGAAGAATTTTTTGAACAACTAATTAATGAGAAGAACTTTTTGAACAACCTGTTATGAGGATAATTTTTTAACAACTATATAAATAAATATTGAGCTTGGCTTGTGATAAGATATACTACTTGGTAGAATAAACTTTGAACACAAAATCTCACAAGTAATGTGTTTATTAAGTCTTAATAATTAAATGAGTTAATAAACGTATTAGTTGTGAGATTGTGTGTTCAAAGTTTATTAAAAAAAAAAAAAATATTCTATCAAGTTTTTAACAAGCGTTAGTGAGGATAATTTTTTGAACAACTGGTTAGTGAGGAGAATTATTGAAGAACTTATTAGTGAGGAGAATTACTGAACAACTTGTTAGTGAGGAGCATTATTGAACAACTATATATAGTGAGACGAATTTTTTTGAACAACTTGTTAGTAAGGAGAATTTTTCGAATAAATTGTTAATGAGGAGCAGCAGAGTGGCCGAGAGGATAAAGGAGCTAGTTCAGTCTGCTACAGACGGGACCTTCAACAAAGGTTGCATAGGTTCGAACCCAGTTACTGGATATTAATTTACCTGCAAGTTATACGCTGTTCCCCCGCCTAAATTAGTACAACTAACATAAAGTAAAGACATGCATGTTTTAAGCAACAAAAATAAAATAGGCCAGAGAGAACTTACGATAAAAAAATTAATTCTAGTACAAAAATCGCAAAAAATTGGTTCTTCCAGTCAAAAAATTTGCTTCCGGTTCTTGGATTTATGGACCAAGTTGGACGTAAAATGTGGCCGTTAGGCTCGGTACACACTTGCTGCGGGACGCTGCGTCCATTCAATTTGCGTCCTATCTGCGTCCTATCGGCGTCCCACGTTTATAGTTTATAAGCCACATCAACTCTTTCATTTGCCACCACCAGAGATGGATTGTACACAAGCTCAAATATTAAAAAAGAAAGTTGTTTTTTCATACTTAGTTTACAAGTACGTAAATCGGGAAAGTGCAATTAACAATAGCAAGTACTAGATTCATCCAGTCAACAGCGAGAGGTGCTTGAAGGGTGCTTTTAATGTATGTTTGACGGATCTCAGAGAAGATGATAACAAGTTTTTTAATTATTTTCGAATGTAAATTCGATCCTTTGACTAATTGGCCGGTCGAATCAGCGACGCTTTACAAGGAAAAGAAACCTACATAAGATCTCCCATACCTCCTTTGGAGGTGCTGGCAGTGACATTGAGGTTTGTAAAATACTTTAACTTCAGATTTAGAAGATATTTATTTATTTTAATTATTTTTAAAAATTACATTAAACCCATCAGTACTTTGCTATAACTCTATGTTCATTTTAAAATAAATAATGTTATATTTAAATGTACAATAATTAAAAGTAAGAAAAGTATAAAATGATTAAAGTTAAAAAGTTTAATGTATAAAAAAATTAGTTTAAAGTTTCAGTAAAAACTATACAAAGTTTAAAGACCATGGAAATTCAATAAAAATTCGTCAGAGACGTAGTATGGACGAAGATAGGACGCGGCTGCAAGTGTGCACTGCTCGATAGCAAGTTGGGTACTGCTAGGTATCGGGGGTAGGGAAAAGTGACGCGCGTCCCACAGAAACCTGCGTCCATCTCGATGGCCATCGGAAGGTACGCGTTAGATAGGTATCGGCGTCCCGTGTGTAACGCACCATCAGTTCCTATGTACTCCTTCCTATCCTATTGAAAGGGACGCAGCTCCCTCGTCCTTTTGCAGCAAGTGTGTACCGAGACTTAGAGTGCAAATACAAATTATGTATATAAAGTTTTAAATGACACCACAAAACCTGTTCTGAGGACCAACGCTCAATGCTCATTGACTACTCCCGCCCTTAGGTCTCACCATAAGACACAGTGCAATGGCTCATCTTTCCTAAGGAAATTTGCTAATAAAAAAATGAAGAAGGGTATAGTGCAAGTAAATTGAACATGAGTTTTTAGGCTCGAATTTACACTACAGTGATAGGTAAAACGATTCTTTTCATTGAATCGAATCATTTCATCAGTTATTCATCGAGTTGGGAGCTTTGAATGTTATTCAAAAGGACAGTTTATTTCGGTTCACCAAATGAATTGAATGATTTTCCAAGTGAGTCATGAACTGATCGATTCATCAGTTAGTTCGTTCAAATTGAACGAATCGTTCGTGAACCACACATTATTAGTTAGGTTGCAAATGTGTTAAGATATTGTCCCACCTACCAACGCTCTCCTGTAAGCCTCCTCGACGAAGGACATAGTTGTAGCCTCCATGGCTCTAAGTCTTCTCGGACGTTTCTTCGGTTTGATCTCGGATTCAGAATAATCATCCGACTCGTAGTCATCGTAGTAACCCGCTCTCCTCCTGGTGTTCCTTGCACCGCCGAAGGTGTTTCTCAGTATATTGTACCCTTGCACTACACCAGTCAAGGCCTGCAACAACACAGATACAGCTGTCTGTATTAACACTAGTTTTAACTTCCATAAGAGCAAACGTGTGTTAAACGTGAAACAAGATTACTGGAGTAATAATGATCAGAAAATTATTCTGATTAAGTAATTTTAAAGTTTAGGACAGTCCAAATGTGGATGTCATTTAGTTTTTTTAAATTTGTTCTTTGTCTTAACTCAAAAATCAATGTTAGTAAATTTTTTCCTTATTCAATAATGCAAATATCAAAAATGTAAAAATTCACCACATTCGAAGTTTAATTACCTTTCAAATAAAAGTAATTTCAATAAATTTCCATAATTTGTGACTAACAAATCTGCTTTACTGTGGAAGCATGTACGCGCCGAATTTGCGTTCCTACTCCATACAGTGACTATATCAAAGACCACCGAAAGAATACCGATAAGGGACGGGCTTGTATACACCGAGACCTTGAACGCTCCAATCGCCTTAGTGCGACGTTGTCACGTTCTTCCCACGCTTGTAACTGAATCCGGCTGACTCAACGCATTTTGTGCGTTCAAGCTTCAAGCGGTAAATACCAGGAGTGTTCGAGGCTAGAAGATATGGCAACGCTGCGCGCCTATCCTATTGGCCGCCACGCAACGGTATTTTATTTTTATAGTTGGATACAGTGCGGCCAAGTGAAGTCTTGTTTCCTATTGGTCGGCAGCCATGTTTAACCTAAACTCTTATCTGTTTAAATTCTATTTTTTATATCTTTTTGCACGAAATAACAGAATACACTTTTTAAAAAGAAACACAATTTTACTTCGGCTAGCATTAGAATGTCGAATTATTGAAATCATGCTGTAATGCTGAGTGTCTATTTTCCTGTATACACGATATAAACACTCACAGACGTTGTAGAAAACTTCTGGTGGAAGAAAAATCTTGTTAATTTTATTGCGGGCAGTTGAAAAGCTTTAGAGCTTTCTAGCGAGAGTAGTAGCGCGTCGGGGTCACGTTTTTGGATCAAAATATGAAAATACAGTGTGGGGTATCGTTTCATATGTTTTTGAGTACGGGAAACCCGATTTTGACAGTTAAAAAGTCGTAACGCTTCGGAATCACGTTTTTGGGTCAACATTTTGAAAATACAGTGTGGGGTATCGTTTTATATGTTTTAGGGTACGTGAAAACCGATTTTGACAGTTACAAAGCGTCGTTGTCACGTTTTTGGATCAACATTATGAAAATACAGTGTGGGATATCGTTTTATATGTTTTTGGGTACGGGAAACCCAATTTTGAGAGTTAAAAAGTCGTAGTTTCAATTCGTGTGTTCTGTCCGGACGAGCCGAAGTCTCGAAAAAGTGTTCTCTCTTTTCACTAGTTTATTATTTAATTTCAATATAAATATCAAACTATAACAATTAAAACGCATAATTTCTTATATTTATAAAGAGATACAACACTAATCTTTACATCGTACTTCTGAGCAGATGACATTATATTTAGGTTAAACATGGCGGCCGCTTCCGTATGGCCGCCACATATGTCTCTATCTAAAATGGCGCCATTTAGCCACTGTATTACTCGAGTGTTTAGCCTGTTATCTAGTGGTTATAAACATCATCTCGCGGAGGAATACTAGTAACATATTAAATCCATTTATTATGAATGAGTGAGAGAAAACTGTGTTTAATAACACATACTCAAATACATTGCACGCATGCGCATTTCAGTACGTTTACAGTCAGGGTTACGCCTATAACCCTCTTGCTTATGCTTTTATGAAGCTGCCCTATATTTCCCAGCGGAAGAATGAAACGGTCACAAACTCAATGCTAGTAGTGTATAGCTCTGCCACTTGGAGTGCTGCTGTCAACTAAGAAATATTTTTCACTCCTATATTGTATTTTGGGACAGTTTGTCCTTCATTTAATAGGCTACATGAATGAAGGTATAGTCACTTCCCCGTTAAAATCACGGCAGACAACGACTTTTTCTTGATGAAGAACAGTTGAAGAGTAGTGTTGCCAACCTAAGCAAATTGTCACAGTTTTAATGTCAAACTGTAAGCCTAAATGGGAAACTCTATAAATCTCTCTAAAATGAAAATAACTATTTATAATGTATCTGAACAGCCGCTTTGTAAATTTGTCTTTAAAGCATTGTCTCGCTTTGTTAGGTTTTGCCTGAAATGCAGTTTTTAGTCTTTTATAAATTCACTAAATTATAGAGTATTACAACATCCTTTAATAAATAAAATTATAACATTGATTTATTTGTCTTCTTGCTTATACGCCTTTCTTAGCTTTGTCTTTTTTTCGCCTGCGCGTTTCGGCGAAGAGTAGCAAACAAAGCTTCTGAAGATGGGGTCTACCCGAAACGCGTCAGGCGAAAAAAAAGACAAAGCTAAGAAAGGCGGATCAGCAAGAAGACAAATGTTTCAAACATCTTAGCAGAAATAATAATGACAAATGCAGTGATTACATTGATTTGTAGTTATTGAATATTGTTACTGAGTTCAAGGGTTTGGGGGTGTTGATATTATAAAATTCTAAAAAAATGTTAAAAATTATAACATGGGGCAAGTGTCATATCATATTAAAGGCTTTTTTAAAATAACCATTTTGAAGAAAAAAATGGCTTGCGTTAGTACCGTTACAAGATGATAAAAATTTTTTACTTAACACAATTTCAAAAAAAAAAGTGTCCAACGTATACAGTAGGCTGTTCTAAAATAGTACGAGGGGCATTCAATAAGTAACGAGACAAATTATTATTGCTCAAAAACGGTTTATTGAATCAGTACAAAACTTTCAGGACATAAAGTTGGCAACCTTGCGATGACAATTGATCAGCTGTTCAATCATATTTTGTCAACATAACCTCAAATTGACTCTGTTAACGATGGCAAGTCCGCTCGAGAATTGCACCGTGGAAGAACAACGTGCCGTGATCAGATTTTTAGTCGCGGAAGGTGAGAAAGGTAGTGACATCCACAAAAGAATGTTAAAAGTGTACGGAGACAATTTTTTGAATCGTTCGAACGTTTACAAATGGGTGAACAGTTTCAAAGTGGCCGTACAAAAGTTTCTGACGAGCAACGCAGTGGACGACCGATCGAAGTTGGGACTTCCTCTCTCGAATCTCGGATTGACGCGTTAATTCGGCACAATAGGCGTATCACCGTTGAACTGATAAGTGAAAAAGTATACGCGAGTGTTGGAACTGTCCATAACATTATTCATAACAAGCTGCAGTACAAGAAAGCCTGTGCGAGATGGGTGCCCAGACAACTCACGGACGCTCACAAAGAAACCCGGCTTCAAATCAGTCAACAGTTGAAAAATCGATATTCGACTGAAGGAGGTTTTTTCAAAAGAATTGTAACGTGTGATGAAACATGGATCCACCACTATGAGCCAGAGTCAAAACGACAGAGCCTTGAGTGGAAGCATACGACTTCTCCCATTCAAAAAAAATTCAAGACCCAGCCATCTGCCGGTAAAGTCATGCTTACAGTATTCTGGGATTTTCAGGGGCCAATTTATTGTGATTTTCTTGAAGGCCAAAGAACAATCAACAGCCAGTACTACAATGACATGCTGGAAAACAAGATAAGACCTGCAATTAGAACGAAACGCCGTGGGCTCTTAACTGAAGGCGTGATTTTGCTTCATGAAAACGCCCGTCCACATACAGCACAGCTGACGAAAGAAAAACTTCAGAAACTGGGATGGGAGATCCTTCCACATCCCCCCTACAGCCCCGACCTCGCTCCATCAGACTTCTATCTTTTTGGACCCCTTAAAGATGGTCTACGAGGGATACATTTTCAATCCAATGAAGAGGTAAAAAATCAGGTGCAAAAGTGGCTTCGAGATCAACCTAAAGAATTTTATGCCAAGGGCATTTACAAATTAGCAGAAAGATGGGACAAGTGTATAAGTGTTGCTGGGGACTATGTTGAAAAGTAACCAAAGTTTTGTACTGATTCAATAAACCGTTTTTGTGCAAAAATAATTTGTCTCGTTATTTATTGAATGCCCCTCGTATATTGCGTTACAATCCCGGTAAATAGGGGTTTTCCGATCGAGCATGATAGTTTCCGCACGAGGTGCAGCCGAGTTCGGTATTTTCCACCAAGCACGGAAAAACCTACCGGATGAGTTACGTACGATACTTTTCATTATACTACACCAAAAAGTTACATATTTTAACCATAACATCTATTTATTTAAAAAACAATTTAAACTCAATGAACAACTATAATTTATTTTAAACAATTATTATACTTTTTGAGATTAATATTCATAGTACAATTTATTGACAGCAAATTCGCATTTATTTCTTGTGATTGTTTTAAAATATTACCTCGAATATCAGGCTTTCACTGAAATCCATTATGGAAATTTTTAAAAGCGTCTGCCACCATGTTTACTCTTATTTTTTAGGTTTTGGAACTATAGTGCAGTAGAAATAGAGAAAACGCATATTGTAATTCGTTTCAGGTTGCCATATGAAAAAATCTATGTATTTGTGCATAAAGTAAATAATATTTTACCTGATCCACTTTCGAGCATCCAGAACATTGTTTAAATAGTGGTTTAATATGGAAACAACGGAAAACATCTGTTTCCTTTAAATAGTTTGAAGATATTATTTAAACTCTGCTCCTAGTTGAGCTAGAGAAACCTTTTTTTTAATACGTGTAAAAATGCCAGTTATTGGAATATCAAAGTGGCATAGCAATATTTCCATTTTTTGTAAAGACATTTAATAAAACGTAACTTTTTTCAGACGCCATTTTTTGTGGGTTAAAATAATTAACCTTTTATTTACCCTAAACGTATAATTCAAATATAAGTATCGATGAAAAAAATTAGCCCTGGATGAGCCTCCTACGAGGACGAAAACTGGGTCTACTAATTGTATTAAACATTTAACCCTTTTTTTAATAAATAAATTAAATATACCGTAAACTAATTAATATTTTTTCATGAACTTTTAATGGTAACTTAAGGGCCATAAAAGGCTTATTTGCTGAACGTTTCAAGGGTCTAGGGCTTCTCTCAAAGAATGAAACATATTTGAAAATTTGGAACATGTAATCGGTTTTTTGCAATTATTTAAACAAATTATTAACCGATTTTAACTTAGGAGCTCTCAAATTAACCGTTTTTAAGTACTCTATAAGTAAACAAAATGTGAAATACCCATTGGCAATTATCTTCAAACTGTTTAAAGAGAACCGGATGTTCAAAAGTGGATCAGGAAAATGCAACTTATTTTATGCATAACTACATAGATTTTTCCACATGGCATTCTGAAACGAATTACAATAAATTTTCAACGATTTTTCTGTAATTCTACTGGACTTCTAACCTCTCATAAATAGTAAATGTGTTATTGTTAAAATCAGCTGTTTACATAAACAGCTGTATATTCTTATTAAAGCTGTAAAATCAGCTTGTACACAGAAAATGTACGGTGTAGTGCACGAAAAATAAGTACTTA
Source organism: Philaenus spumarius (assembly GCA_018207615.1). Taxonomy (NCBI): domain Eukaryota; kingdom Metazoa; phylum Arthropoda; class Insecta; order Hemiptera; family Aphrophoridae; genus Philaenus; species Philaenus spumarius. The sequence continues at coordinate 73,200 of JAGFPH010004499.1, read as the reverse complement.
CTTATCTATGAAAACGTACTTATCTAGACAAGCTACAGAAAACAACTGTTTTCGGTGTAGTATAATAAAAAAGTATTTACATTTATATAATTGCTTGTCCATAAGGCAAAAAGAAAAATAATATTTAGTTTACTGTTCATTTTGCAGTAATGTAAGATTTAACTTATTTTAATAATTAAACAAACACACTTATAAATTGAAGGTCCAGGGCTTAAATTAGTTTCTTTATCCTTTAAGTTTTTTTTTAAAGGGAGTGAATTTCATTACAAATTCGGAAATATTAAGTTTTTTAAATTGCATCAATTGATAACCAATAAATCCGTACACTTACCGTTCCAGCTTTGGTCCAGAATCCTTGACTTTGCTTCTTTCTAACTCTGTGCGTCCTCCTCCTTCTTTCTGTAGAGTTTCCCGTATACAGGGTTCGGGAAGTGTTGGAATGCTGGAACAGAAACAACAAGATAAAACATACCGTCAAAGTGTTTCAAAGTAAGAGTCTAAACAACACAGAATCTCACAACGTTTATTGCCTCAAACGCATTTCAACGACAAAGGCCGGCCGCACACTACATCGAACGCGACACGACAAGACAAGACAGTTTATCTTTTGTTTTGTTCTGTTCTGTTTCGTTCTGTCGGATGCGCCTCATACACCGTCCGACACGACAAAACACGACGGCTTCCGACAACCTCTTAGTGCCAGATCGATTGTCTTACAGTGTAGTGTATTTCGTTTTGTATACTCAAATTTTTGAAATATTTAAATAAATAATAGGTAGTGAGAAATAATGGATCGTGGTGAAGAAGAAGAAGAAGAGACAGTTATACTGTTATGGAGTTTTTTACAGCTATTAGATTCTGGTGTCAAAAGGAATATTTGGGTGCACCCTATAAACCAAAAAAGAAATATTATTGGGTTTATTGGTGAACTGAGGGCTGATCAATCAAAGTTCTACAACTATTGCAGAATGAAAGTTTCGACCTTTGACTACATCTTGCAATTAATAAGTCCTAAGATACAGAAACAAAACACTAAATTTAGAAAATCCATAACTCCAGAGGAAAGACTCTTGGTTACGTTGAGGTAAGTCAGTGTATTTATTTATTTAAATTATTTTGTAATGCAGGCCACTTAATCCTGGTGTCCGGACAGTTCCCCAAACATTGAAAAAATACCGACACTTCCCCACACCTCTTGGATGCGGCTTCCTGACTAACGATTCACATCTCGACTGACACTTCCACACACGGGGGTGTACCAGCTCGACAAAGCGTTTGATGGACCGCCAATGTTAGGTTAGGTTAGTTTAGGGCAGATTAAGTGAGGGTTAGGTTAAGTTAGGTCAGGTTAAGTTAGGTAAGATTAAGTTAGGTTAGGTTATCTTAAATTAGGTTAAGAGGTGTATGGAAGTGTCAGTATTTTTGGTAGTGTGTGGGAGTGCCAGTGTGGGGACCTGTCATGTAATCCTACCTTCCTATTGTGCACGTTTCGTTTATACAACAATTTATGAAGAATCTATTATGTTAAGGGCAATAAATAGGCAAGTTTTGTTTACAAGAAGAATATGTTTTTATTTAACACTCAAATAAAATACAGGTATGATATGAAAATCAAGTTGAGTTTTTAAACATGGTTATTTTTAGGAAGTACCAACAGTTCATGTAATTGATACTGCGAAGAATGCTGATCCTCATAGTGTGAGTAATTGTAATCGCCGTCATACTGTTCCACAACTTCAGGAGCATTAGATCCGCTGTAAGAGGAAGAGGACGGAGCTCGAGAGGAAATATTAATATTCCGATGAGATGCTTGCTCATCTTCTTGTTCGTCCAGTAGTTGATGCAATTTGGTCATCACAGATGTTTTAAAGTTACGCTTCCTTCTTGAGGTTAATTTTTCAGCATCTGGGATCAAACTTTTAAAAAATGACAAAAATTCATTTTCGCCTTTGACTTCTTGAATTTTATGTTTTTGAGTGACAGTTTTCAAGTATTCAGCCATTGGGTTTGCCACGAGTTCAGCAGGTGTTTGTCTTTGTTTTTTCTTGGGGTTGTAGTTACCAATTTCTCCACTTGCTTCATCATTTAACTCATCTTCATCGCGTAAGTCGTCGTTGATATAGATAGATTCTTGGGTAGATGTAGATGGTGAAGGAGTTTCGGGATCAACAGGTTTGTTGAGATTGCCTGTCATTTTCCGGGAAGGTCCAGCCCACGGTAGGATAAATTCCATAGCAGCTGCTAAATGCCATTTTTTTTTCTTTTGCCCAGAGCCACTGGGCATTTTTTTTAGGTCCCTAAGGTACCTAACATAGGAGTTTCTAAGGTTATGCCATTTGGTCTTACAGATGTTACCTAGAAAGAAAAACTACTGTTATTAAGCGTTAAACAATATAAAAAGTAACACACCTGGCCATAACAACCAGGCAAGTAGTCAACTGAAATTATAAATTTACAATGTAATTTATAAACGTATAATTTTTATTTCCAGGTTTCTTGCAACAGGCGAACGCTTCCAATACATGCACTTTAACCACAGAATTGGTGCAACAACTGCTGGGAAAATTGTTTCCGAAACATGTGCTGCAATTTGGGAGGAGCTGTCTCCAATATATTTGATGACTGTCCCATCAACTGACCAGTGGAGACGTATAGCAGAAAGATTCGAAGAACTGTGGAATTTCCCGAATTGTTGTGGAGCAATTGACGGGAAACACGTCAGAATCGAGGCTCCATGGAACAGCGGTTCAATGTTTTTTAATTACAAGTCACATCATTCTATAATACTTCAAGCTGTTGTGGACGCAGAGGGTAAATTTTTAATTGTGGATGTAGGAGAAGCTGGTAAAAACAGTGACGGGGGTGTATTTCTTTCTTCAACCTTTGGTTGTATGTTTCGTGATAAACAGTTAAACCTACCTAAACCGAGAACACTATGTACAGAAAACCAAATTGAATTTCCTTACGTGTTTGTGGGAGACGAAGCTTACGCTCTTCACAAACACATGATGAAGCCGTATGCCAAGGCCTCATTGACACGGGAACGTAGAATCTATAACTACAGACACTCTCGAGCTCGTAGAATTGTTGAGTGCGCATTTGGCATGATGGCAAAAAAATTCCGTGTATTTGAAACAGCAATGTTAACTCACCCAGACGTTTCAAAAAGTATTGTTTTAGCGTGCTGTGTTCTTCACAATGTAATTAGAGTTAAAGAAGGGCAAATTTTTGAAATTTATGATGAATTAATGAGTGTAGATGAAGACTGTGATAAAGATCAAGAGACTGTCAGAGCAAGAGCAGCAAAAGCTGCTTATGTAGTAAGGGACAACTTTCTGAAGTATTTTAACTCTACATAAGGTTCCGTACCTTGGCAAGAGAAAATGGCATTGGTGTAGATAGTATGCATAACCGTGTGCATAGTGCATAACTGAGTTTGTTTAAATAAACATGTTACAAGTTTGTATTCGTTTAGAAAAATAATTTGCTTCTACTTATCTACTTCTACTTATCTACAATGTACGTTATTTTATGAATCTCAATATACAGAGTGATACAGAATAACCTACCAATGTTTTAATGCATTGTTCCTAGGTTAAAATAAAATGTAAATGTCGCATTTAAATTGTTTAGAAATTCTTAGTTACCCTCACACCCGCCATTTTGTTTTATAATTTTCTTGTTTTTTCTACGACACGATTGAACATAGAAAATTGAAATTTTGCACAAGTATTTATGACAACTATGTACAGCTATAGAAAAATAATCAACATTTTTCATACTAAGCAAAAACAAAAAAGCGGCTGTTTTTAATATTAAAAACTCAACATCTCTAAAATCGCAAGTTTTACAAGAAATGTACATGATATAAAAAGCTGTAAAATTTTACCCTCCAAAAGATTGCACTAAGATTATTAAGATAAATTTTATAAATAACTGAGTACCGTAAATGCAAATTGTCTACTTAAAAACATGATTTATTTTGCAAAAATCATCAGAAAAATCAAGCTTTTATTCAGAAACATTTTATTTCCTTTGGTAATCATATTCCGATCTTAATAAACTTATTACTATCTTTTAGAGAATAAAATTATACAACTTTTCTGTATCTTGTAAATCTGTTGTAAAATTTACCGTTTTTGAGAACTAAGCTTTTAAAATTGAAAATAGCCGCTATGTTGTTTTTAATCTGAAAAATTGTGATAATGTGTTCATAGCTAAACATCATTGTCATAAAATAGCCTACTTATGCAAAATTTCAATTTCGTACAGGACATTCCGTATATTTATCATATGACATAAACCGGTAAATCACTATACAAGTTATATCTGCAAAAACATGAAAATACTCCCTCACTGAGGATGTTTTGGCTCTGCTGTGTATAGAATCAAATAAATAGTCCTATAGCCTTAATTTATAATAATTACATTGTTACACAAAAATGTACTAATGGAGTTATTTGTTATGAAACTTATTTATGAGAATGATTATATTACCTGGTACATTCAGTTCTTTTCCTATGTCAGTCCAAATTTTGGAGATAACATCGACGTTGTGATGTTCTTTTAATGTAGAGTTGAAAATTGCTGGGTTGTTTTGCACTAAAAATAACAGTTTATCAACATCTACGGCCGCAACTGCACTGTCATCTACACTCATTTTTCACTTGCTTAAAGTTCCTTAAAATGCTTAAATGTTAATGCACTAAAACAGTAGCCAAGCAACAAATTCGGCCGTAGATTACAGACGATGTAAAATGTTCCCACGTGCCCACGTGCTCTCTGAAGGATTGGAGCAGGATGTCACATGATCCAAAGCGCATGCGCACAACAGTTTTTCTGATATTGTTTGATCGCGTTTTGTCGTAAGACGAAATTTTCCGTACCTTCGCCAGACATGGATAAAACGTCTTAAGGCGTTTTATCGTCTTGTCGCGTTTTGTTCGATGTAGTATGCGCCAGCTCCATTTGAACTCATACTAATTGAGTAGTATAAGACGCCTTCCGTCAAAATGTCTTGTCGTGTCGTGTCGCGTTCGATGTAGTGTGCGGCCGGCCAAAATCGTCATCTTCAGTGATGCAAAAGCTACAACGATCAACCCAGAACACGTTTCGTGGTGTCGTTAAACAATATATACAGGGTGATTCAGAACTAAGCAGTAGTCTCTCGGAAGCTCATGCTATAGCTAAAATAAGAAAAAAAGTGCATGTAAACATAGGCCCGAAAAAGCTACGTTTTACAGATATCCGCCATTTGTTCTTGTTTTTTTACAAAATAATTCATATCTGGAAAAACGTTTGTCTGATTTCAAACTTGTCATGAAGTTTAACCTTACAATTATATATCTCAAGAAAAACAAGCGATTAAGTCCAATCATGCATTTCAAAATGGCGGCTGTTTGAAAATTTCAAACCTAAATTACTAAAAAAACCGTACATTTTAACAAAGAAATTCAAGACACCTTCTTTGTAGCCCTTTTGATTCCCTATCGGATGGTCTCACGGTAAAAATAATCGGATGAAGGATAATAGCTAAGGTAAAGATAACAGCATATGTACATACAATATTGTTGTGTTTACTGTGTTGGTATAGGATGCCGGGTTGAACAAACCAATTATTACACATAACATAACTACTATTATCTTTCATCGATTGAGACCATTCGATAGGGAATCAAAAGGGCTACAAAAAAGGTGTCTTGAAATTTTTTGTTAAAATGTACGGTTTTTGAGTAATTTAAGTTTGAAGTTTTCAAACAGTTGTCATTTTGAAACGCATGATTGGATTTAATTGCTTATTTTTCTTGAGATATATCATTATTGGGTTAAACTTCATGCCAAGTTTGAACTCAGTCAAACGTTTCTCTAGATATGAATTATTTTGTCCAAAAATAAAATGGTGGATATCTGGAAAACGAAGCATTTTCAGGACTATGTTTATATGAAGTATGTATCTTATTTTAAGCTGTAGAATGAGCTTCACAGAGATTGCCGCATAGTTTTGAATCACCCTTAGGCCAGTCGGTAGGGATAAATTTAGACCAAAAGTTCCAGTAATTTACAATACGGCTGATTTTTTTATAAGTACATTAAAGGATGTAGATTAACATAAAAAAAGTTTACCAGTCTATCGATTTCCCAAAGTCGAAAAAAAAATCGATTATCATTTTTTTCCCGATTATCCTTAATATTTCGAGCTATGATCAAGATAGAGAAAAATAAAAAATACCACCGTATAGGGGAGGTATTTTTCAACAAAAAAGGTCTCATGTATTTATTTCGTCTGAGCAATGGTTTGTCTGGAAAAAATTCGATAATGCAAGTATGTATTTTGCAGCAGGGGAAATCACTAAAAAGGGACATCTTATTCATATATGAAGCGTTGGCTCATTCTAAATTGGCCGAATTTTAATATATCGAATTGAAACTTGACGTAGGAGTTAAAATATATATTTTAAACATTTATGCTGAGTATCAGCTTGTTATCTTGAAAATTACCCGATCTAGGAGTCGATTTCAATTATCGATTTTAGGAGTACCAGACCCACGAACTAATTTCAATCTATTCCAGTTCCGTCAATTTTTGGAATATCAACATCAAATTTATTTTAAAAGTTGAGTATACCAGTATAAATATTCTTAGTGAGTATGAACGATTTTTTTCATGCTATTTTTAAAAACTAGGGGCTTGAAAATAGTCTTCTGTTTTACCTATCTCGTTTTAACTATAACACCTTTGGATTCAATGACTCCATTTTCGACATTTTTGAACATATCGATTTAAAAATTGGTACAGAAATTTAAAAAATTTAAAATTGCTATACTTATTTTAAAAATCATATTAAAAAAATTGACTAATCTGCAGCCGATTAACTCAAGCGTTTTGATAAAAAATCTAAAAAGGTCTAAAATTATACTTTTTTAAGTTACTTGTGCTTTGAAAAGTAAATAATAAAAAAGGTTTATACTAATTGATCTTGTTTGGATCTATATATTTAACTTGTAAAAAAACTTTCAGGTTGATATTTTGAAAATTTTCTAAACTGGAGCTGTTTAAAATGAATTGGTGGGTCCGGTACTCCTAAAATCGAGAAACCAATTGATAAGTAAAGTGGCTCTAGATCGGGTAATTTTCAAGATAACAAGCTGAGACTCAGCATAAATGTTTAAAATATATATTTTAAATCCTATGCCAAGTTTCAATTCGATATATTAAAATTTGGCCAATTTAGAATGAGCCAATGCTTCATATATGAATAAGATGTCCCACTTTTAGTGATTTTCCCTGCTGCAAAATACATACTTACATTATCGAATTTTTTCCAGACAAACCATTGCTCGGACGAAATAAATACATATGACCTTTTTTGTTGAAAAATACCTCCCCTACACGGTGGTATTTTTATTTTTCTCTATCTTCATCCCAGATAGAAATATTAAGGATAATCGAAAAGAAATGATAATCGATTTTTTTCGACTTTGGGAAATCGATAGACTGGTAAACTTTTTTTTATGTTAATGTACATACTTTAAGGTACTTATAAAAAAAAATCAGCCACATTGAAAATTACTGGTAGTTGTAACCTATACCGACTGGGCTACCTGTATAATACCTGTATGTAGATATAAATGTATATATGTGTAACGGCACATTTTAAGTCCGATTTGGTACACACGTTGATTTTCTAAGTGGCTCGGACGACTTCGTTAGCCAAACAATTCAACAACCGAAAGCATGTTTTTCGACAGGAAGTAAACTTTTTGAGATTTTTCGTATTAGAAATGTTTTCGAGGTGTTTTGTAAAAATATAAATATACTAAATTATTCTTCACATTTTGATTTCATTACACGATCTGCTCGTCTGGGTCCCCCTAAATCGAACAAAAAGTAAACTACCATGTTACGAGGTCGATCGCCGAAGTACAAACTAGCGAAGCTAGTTTAGTTTGTCCTCTCCGAGCGAAGCGAAATAATCCAAAATCCTTAACGAAGCAGCGTATGAACTTGGACTGGAGGCTGAGGTGTAAACAAATTCTATTAATATATTTCGTACACACAGGCATCTGTTCAGCGTATTCGCGAGTAAACCAATTTCCCAAATGGTTGGTTAAACCATAAAACATTAAACTTAATTTTGGAAATTCGCTCAACTCACGTCAGCGGTTCAACTGAGTGGTCGACTTCAATCAGCTGTAATTCAGTACAAGAGTGTTGGTGTTCTGGCTTATTTCGAAGTTTCAATTCTTGCATTAGCTGTAAGTTGTACGAATTCACCGCACGGGGGGTGTAGACTATCTGCACCTAATCAGAGGGGTTTGGCGTCCCTCGCGGTACCCGAGTCAAACGACACCTTATACATACAAAACACTCACACAACCACATGCATACATTGCAGATTGTATCTACATTCTTACTACCACCTTCCTTTAGAGTTTGGGCCCAGATTGAGTAAGACAGGGCTGCCAACCGGGTGTGAGATGTGAAGTTGTTTTGCGACTGCAGTTGGCGAGGCAGCCCGCCCACGATCAGGGGGGGGGGGGGGGCACCACGATTATTGACGGTGTTATAAGGTGTCAGTAGAGTTAAAGAAGAGCTTTAATCAGTTACTAACTCTGGTTTGCTCGAACTAACCTCTGTCACTCCCGCATGCGAAGATATGTTCCGGGACAATGTCCTGTTGGAATCGTTCACTCCCGTAGTTCCCGATATACTCGACGTCCTGGTATTCCTAGGGGAACCGCGCAACGACACGATCACAACACACAAACACACAAGATGGTGTCGCCATTGCATCTTCAAATGAACCACGTCCAGTCGAAACAGTTGAACATGATTTTATCTTCAACACATGAACATGTGGACTACTTTAAATTTAACGAAGTGTGATGTCCGTGTTACACAATACGATTGCTTGTTATCGATCAATCGATAAGAGATCTAATTTAGATTTAATTAATTATGTTCCTTATATTATGAAGCCATGGGAATTGATTTATACTGTAGGCCTGCTTCTGTACCAGTATTGCAAAGAGAGCATATTTTGTTTACGGGTTGTCAGGGTAACCACAGAAATTACTTGTGTCGAAGAAAATAGTAAACGTTTAGAGTTTAGAGTATAAATCAAATCGTTATCAAGTGAAACTTATATAACTAAATAGGGGAATCCCCTGTGTGTTTCGTATGCAAACCCCCTTCGAACCTTCTATGCACATATCTTGTTATGTTTTCTTTATAATAAAGGTGTAGGATTAATAATAACCATAAAGCTAAGATGGTAAATAATGTTAAATGTTCAAATCAAATTATTTCGTATATTTTATAACTGCACTTATATATATAATAAAGGTTAAAAGAACCAGCAAGGCTTAGGGGCTACACTTTAATAAAAACTTAACCTAAAAGTTAGAAATATAAATAATAGATTAAGTTCGAAATCAGCTGTTAATGGAAATATTGAAACAAACAGCTGTTTTATCTGTTATTTTATTCAATCGGTTGCTATGGTTTAGGCCTAACCTAAGATTTTTTCCGACTAAATTTACAAATATTGAAATACAAAATTTTTTTATCAAAATGAATTATAGCCTACGTTACTCATTAATAGTGTAGCTTTTTATAAGTAAAACTATTTTTCTTTTCGTTCAGTAGTTCCAGAGATGATCCCCTACAAACAAACAAAAAATTTTTACCTCTTTATAATATTAGTAAGGAATAGAAAACATAAACCTAGATGGCCAGGTCTTTGTTTGAAGCGTAAACTAAAGATACAAATTAAAATAATTCGATCACGCAGCTGAACCGCTGACGTGAGTTGAGTGAATTTACAAAATTAGGTTTAGGCTCACGTGTTTTAGGCTTTCAACCAACTATTTGGGAAATTGGTCTATTCACGAAGGCGCTGAATAGCACCTGTGTGTACGAAATATATTAGTAGATTTTGCTTGCATTTCAGCCTGCATCCCTGGCTCACTTACATGCCAAAATGCCAATAAATTTTGATTGATTTTGGGGGGTCCTGACAGGCTATAATTTCGTGTAAAAAAACAAAACAATATGTGCAGAATAATCGTCTGTATTTATTTTCTAGATAAAACTCCAACAAAGTTTCATTCAAGAAAAAAAATTTACTTCAAATCAAAAAACGTGCTTTCTATTGTTGGATGATTTTGGCTAACGAACTCGTCCGACCCACTTAGAAAACCAACTTGAGTACCAATAAATTTGAACGAAATCGGACTTAAAATGCGGCTGTTAGAGCGAACATATTATATAGAGTAATATAAAAGTTTCGTAATTTTAAACCTGTTACACGTATTAACTCCAAACTTCCAGGAAGTTATATTGGGCAAATTCTGCACCTTTTGGGGTAAGAATCAATTTTACCCTTATTCGATTAAGGGGAGGGGGGTTGCAAGTAAAAAATGTTACCCTTGTCGTGTGATACCTCATTCTAAAGCCCTCGTTGGGGCGAGAACATTGGTGTAAAGTGTAAAGTAAAACCCTTCTCCGATACCCCAATCCAAAATGGCGGAGCCAAGAATTTAAGATTTTTCTATAATAAGTATTGTATTCTAAATACGGAGTGTTCGACGAAGACGTTTAAATGTTTGATTTTGTATAGCTTGCCCATTAATGCATCGATCTTTTTGAAACTTTACACAATCCGCAATAGAGGCTCTGAAATGTTTTGTGAACATTTTAGCAGTACAACACTTGCAGAAACAATATGGCGGAATAATGAAAAATGTATTAATTTTCTCCGTCTGTAAAAAGGTAGGCCTATTTAAATTATAATTTTTTGATTTCGTAACATGAATTAAATTAATAAATTAAATTAAACTACTGTAGATTTTTTTATTGTCACATTCTAATGATCTAAGGCAATTTTATTATGAAAAAAGGATATAATGGAAAACTTGAAACCATGTGTCTGTTGAATAAAAAATAAGCAAAAGCTTTTAGCATTTAATCTTAGCTTTAGCTTTCACTATTAAGTCAAAGCTTTTAGTCTTAGCACTTGGTCAAAGTGAGGTGAATAACCTTTAGCTAAGGCTAGTTATCAAAAGCTGAAAATGTTTAGCTAGAGCTAACTCATACGTTTTAAGTTATAGCTTTTGCTTATTTTTTATTCAACAGGCACCTCATAATCTAAAATTACTCAAACTGTATTCCATCCACAGCGACGCACCAATAACAGCGCTCAACAAATGATTCGTACGCTTTTAAAAAGAAATCCTGCGGTATCTTTTAAAAAGAAATATGGGGGATCATTGGTGTTGTAATAATTACAATTATGCCTATTCACTACACCATTGCGGTAGAAAGTGGACTGGTCTGAGAAAACAATTTGAGCATGCCAATCAGGATCTAACTCATGATACGGGGACAAAATTCTACTCTTCCGTCAGGATCATCCTCAAATATATTATGGACTAGGTGACTTTTGAATGTAATATTATTTTTCAAATAACTCTCTGTACAGAAGACTTTGGAATACAAGTTTCAAGTTAAACCTTAATTAGTGATTTCGGCTTACCAGGAGAGCGGAGCCAATGCACATACCAGTTCTTCTCTTTCCTTATTAGATCTTCTCGAGTACGTTTTTTACAACACCACCAGTTTCTAACAAAAGATTTTTCCATTTAGTTATTGTTGAATTGCTAGGTGGTTCAACTCCTGCGTGGGCAACCTGAAATAGTATAACTGCTTCTGTAATAGACAAAAAGCAATAGCCCACGCACAACATTTTACTTTTTGTTCAACAGTAAAAGCCATTTTGGAACCTCAAATTCATTAAAAAACTGAAATAGAGAAAGTTAGGTTATGATTTTTATGGCTGAAGCAATATCTTTTACCAAACAGCTGTTCAACAATGAGCGTTAGAACTGCAAAGCAGTAAAAAATCTGGTACCAGCTGAAGAAAGTTATTTTTGGAGGGAGAAAATTAATACATTTTTCACTATTCCACCATTTTGTTTCTGAGAGTTTTGTACTGCTAAAATTTTCACAGAACATTTTTAAAGCCTCTATTGTGCTGTTGTAAAGTTTCAAAAAGATCGATTTATTAATGGGCAAGCTATACAAAATCAAACGTTTAAACCTCTTCGTGTATACATTTGAAGATACGGAAACATTGCCTAATTTTATTTGAATGTACATTAATTATGATTTAGAAATAATAATAAATAAAATTTTTGTCATATTTATGAAAATTTTAGGCGTCAAGCTTGTAAGCAGAGCCAATAAACTACCCGTGCGGTGCGGGGGAGCCTAAGCGTAACACAGTCTGACAATAATTATAACCAGAACGAATGTGAAACAGCTGTTCGTTGTAATTTGACATTTCAAACTGTTAATAAAATTAATGGTAATCCAATATCGTCGGGAAATTGTATTAGCGGATGTTTGAATCAGGGAAAGAATTGACAGGTTGTATTGTCAATGAGGCCAGTAATTAGTTGCCTAGTCGGCTTTGTCCGGAATAATTACATTTTATACTCTAAACTAGTAAACCAAAATCACAGGCAGATTAATTAGATACACATCAGAAATATATCATTTATAAAAATACATACTGTTAAAAGCAACAGATATATCTAGGCGTACCTAACTATGATGCTGATGAGAGAGATTTTTAAGTCAGTAGGCCTATTTGTTAAAATGTGTTATTTACAAAATATAAATTATTATATATCTAAAAAGATAAAAATGTAATTTTGAATTCATTATTATTTCATATTGACTTATCAAATAGTTTAAATGTTTTAAATATTGTATAATTGTCAAATGTCATAAAATTTAGATTTGATTCTATAAAACAGTATTCATATTTGTTGAAATTTTGTACTTAGGCCTATATAATTATGACTAGTGAACCCGGCAATGCTTCGCTATTGCTTAATTTGAAACTTTGAAAGCTTGTAATTCGTATCCCGCGTAATTCAACATCCTGTAATTCGTATCCCGTGTAATTCAACATAGGCCTAATGATTGTTACACATAATTAATAAAACAACTGATTTGAATAAAAAGTTTAATACAATTTTAGGTTAGGCCTTTAAAACCTATGAAATATAATAATTCAAACATCTAATATTACAATTTAACATTATGTTATTGTTACACATTATAAATAAAACAGCTTATTTGGACCAAAGGTTTAACACAATTTTAGGTTAGGCCTATTATTATAAAATCAACACACTTTTTTTTGAAAGAGTTTGGAATTATCACCATAGTAACCAGAATAACACATTAATAAATACGAATCAGCTGTTTCATCTGTTATATGGCTGCTTATGGGAGGGATGAATTTTCGCATTTTCTACCCTTTAAATTCAAATTTTTGCAAAATCCTTTCTTAGTACGCCTCTACATTATTGGACGGATGTACCTTCCAAATTTCAAGTCTCTAGCTTTAATAGAATCGGCTCTGCGTTGATCATCAGTCAGGACATTGCATTTTATATAAGAGATATATATCAAAATAAAGATAAAAATATTATCTTTTGATTGCTTTCTATTTCATATTGATATATCAAATGATTTAGAAGTTATCTATATATATAAAAGCGAAATACCACTCACTCACTCACTGACCCACTCATCACGATTTCTCAAAAACTACCGAACAGATTGGAATGAAATTTGGTATGTAGCTTCCTCTAGGGCCATAGGTGCTTACTATGGAAAGGGTTTGAAAAATTTCGAAATTTTAAGGGGGTTTGGGGGGATCAAAGTTATTAAATCACGATTTCTTCAAAACTACGGAACGGATTGGAATGAAATTTGGTATGTAGCTTCCTCTAGGGCCATAAGTGTTCACTAAAAAAAGTTTAAAAAAATTGGAAATTTTAGGGGGGTAAAAATGACTAAATCACGATTTCTCCAAAATTACCGAACAGATTGGAATGAAATTTGGTATGTAGCTTCCTCTAGGGCCATAGGCGCTCGCTAAGAAAGGGTTTAAAAAATTTCGAAATTTTAGGAGGGGTTTGGGAGGATCAAAGTTACTAAAATCATAATTTCAGACCTTTTATTATTATGACAATAGTGCTTTTATTGTTTAAGATCTATATATATATACAAGCCAAATACCACTCACTGACTGAACACTTAAAAAGAATACAATTACGTTAAAAAGACTGAAAATACCAACCACCACGGGCAACGCCGTACGGGTCAGATAGTTAATTATAAGGAAGAAATTAATAATCGAATATGTTTATTTGTTATACGAAGATGTACGAATGTTTCCGAAGCTAAACATATCCAATGCTCTGGCGTTTCCTGTAAACAGATAAGGAATAGATTCTTCTTCTGTCTCATTTCATTGATCAGTGTTAGTTTGTTCTCGGATGGTTTAGTGTTTGCGAAACCACATTACATATAGGTATTGGTACATGAGTATAAAAAAGATAAAACTGTTAAACATTGCGTTTAAATTTATACAAAGGCAAGCAGAAACACTGCGATGGCACCGCGCCACTTACAAATACACAATGATACTTGACTTCTGCCGCTCTTACTACCTAAACTAAGCAGCACAAGTAAAAAAAGTCAAATTACAAATATTAAATTTATTTATTTTTGTACAACTTCCCCGCTTGAAAAAGTTGCCTGACCGAAAATTAAAAAAAAAATCCACGCCTACTACATTTCTTATATCCGTTGCGTTTCAGTTATAAAATTCTATACAAAATATATAACAAATGTATATGAATTTCTTGGTGTCACATGAGGACAGTTGCATTAGCTTTAATTTGATACCACTTACAAAATTACGTCATCATCTACATATTTAGTGAATTCATAGAGCGGCCGATGTCAGCAATGCGGGTAGTAGTACGGAAACTTCATATGACATGCATTAGCATGGCCTTTCCCGCACTGCCAACTAAAGTCCGGACGCACAGTAGTTAGGGCAACACTAGGAGAAAAAGACTATAGTGTACCGGCTAATCTAGTTTTTTTTTTAGATTAGCTAAAAGCAAAGAAAAGATTTACTGTATTATAAGTCAAATCTGGTGTTGCATACTATATTGTTTTATTTAGTTGGTAATATCAAAATTTGTTTGAAATGTTGGTTATTGATTATTTAAATATTAATGGTGAAATTACAACGAATGTCGCAATTGAAATTATTGGTGATGGTCGTGCCTAACTCTATCTCTGTCTTACATTCGTAATTTCCGTGAAAATGCCAGAGTATACAATAATCTGTTTGCATTGGTTTCACCATGGGTCGCCGCCGGGATTGGTGAGCGAAGTGAGTGAACTATAAATCGTAGCACAATCTGTATCTATAAAAGGCAAAGCCCTCACTCACTCACTCACTGATCATCACTAATTCTCCTACTACCCATGAAACTAGAGAGATGAAATTTGGCATGTGAATACTTTGTGATGTAAATAGGAAAACTAAAGAAATTTCATTTTGAAATTCAAATTTTTAGGGGTAGTTTTGGGGGTTTAGGAGTAGTTTTGGTTTGCCATTTCCAAAAACGGACCCTACCTCCTAGGAACGTGAAATTTGGTACACGTATTTGCCTTAGGAGCTAGAGGCCCACTAAGAAAGGATTTTAAAATATTTGGCCTGTTAGGGTTGAAACAACCCCTAAAACAATAAATATTGTTTTTTATATATCTCAAAAACCCTATCGCCAAGGAATGTGAAATTTGGTACACATATTGCTCATAGGGGTTAGAGAGGAACTAAGAAAGGATTTTATAATATTTGGCCTGTAAGAGTTGAAACAAGCCCTACTACCGCCAAGGAATGTGAAATTTGGTACACATATTGCTCATAGGGGTTAGAGGGGAACTAAGAAAGGATTTTATAATATTTGGCCTGTAAGAGTTGAAACAAGCCCTACTACCGCCAAGGAATGTGAAATTTGGTACACATGTGGCTCATAAATAGGAGCTAAAAGCGCAGGAAAAAAGGCTTTTTTTAAATATTTTTCCTTTAAGGGTTGAAACAACCCCTAAACTATAAAAATGTTTGTTATACTTTCCTTAGCTGAAATTGTATACATTTATTTCTTACAAAACGCATATCAAAAGTAAATGAGTTTTACATTTTGTTACTTGCTGCTAGGGGTGAAAATGGGAAAACAACCCCTAAAAACAATAAAATATTAATTGTTATACTTTCCTTAAAGCTAGAGAGCTGAAATTTTGTACATTCATTTCTTACAAGATATATATACAAAATAACACTTTTACATTTATCCCGTTCCGTTCTGCTAAGTGAAAATGTAGTACCAACCCCTAAAGTTATAAATATTACTAGAATACCGCCTGGGAACGTGAAATTTTTACACATATTGCTCATAGGCGCACTAAGAAAGGATTTTAAAATATTTAGCCTTCAAGAGTTGAAACAAGCACTAAAATAATAAATATTGTTTGTTACATATATCAAAAACCATACCGCCTAGGATCTTGAAATTTGGTACACATGTGGCTCATAAATAGGAGCTAAAAGCGCAGGAAAAAAGGCTTTTTTAAAATATTTTTCCTTTAAGGGTTGAAACAACCCCTAAACTATAAAAATGTTTGTTATACTTTCCTTAAAGCTATAAAACCGAAATTTTGTCCATTTATTTCTTGTACGATACATATAAAAAGAAAACCAGTTGTACATTTCATTACGTGCTGCTAGGGGTGGAAATGTAGTAACAACCACTTAAACAATAAACATTTATTTTTAAACTTTCCTTTAAGCTAGAAAGCTGAAATTTTGTATATTTATTTCTTACAATATACATAGAAAAAATAAACCAGTTTTACATTTTATCACGTTCTGGTAATTGGCGAACATTTAGTAACAACCCCAATAACTGTAAATACTAATTTAATACCGCCAAAGAACGCGAAATTAGGTATACATATTGCTCATAGGCGCACTAAGATAGGATTTTAATATATTTGGAATTTAAGGGTTGTAACATCCCCTAACAATAAATGTTGTTTGTTTACTTCCTTATAGGTGAAATTTTGTAAATGTATTTCTTACAAGATATTATACATACAAAATAAACCACTTTTAAATTTTTTCCCGTTCTGCTAGGGGTGAAAATATAATAACAACCCCTAAAAATAATAAACATTTACTGTTTTATTTTTCTTAAAGCTAGAAAGCTGAAATTTTGTACATTAATACATATAAGATACATTTTTTCTTACAAGATACATATAAATAATAACCGTTTTACATTTTTTACTTGCTGCTAAGGGTTGAAAATGTAATAACAACCCCTAAAAACAATAAATATTAATTGGTATTCTTTCCTTAAAGCTAGAGAACTGAATTTTATCGCTTATTAGTTTTAAGAAAATATTTTAAACGTAAGCTGATCGAAACAATCCCGTTCTATGTATTCACATATTAAAGACGTATCTGGGTGATCTGCAAACATCCAGCTAAGACTGTGATTTTAGCTAAGCCTGTAGATTTAGCGGTTGAAAAGAAAGACGCTCTTCACTCTGAATTTTTTATTTTTTTATTGGTATAATTTATTCAGCCCACGTAACGCGACGAATACAATTGATGGGTAGCCATTGAACAAAACATTCCAAACTAATTGAAAATAATAGATGAAAGAAAATGACAGAAAAATATTACAATTTGTTATGAATAAATAGTGATGCAAAAAAAATTCCCAGTAGCAAAGCACGGGTATTCAGCTAGTATTTGTATAAAATCGTATCTCACGGTTTAGTTACAGTACGCGCCATAATTATAATAATTTAAAATGTTTTATTTTTATACAAAGTAAGAGGAAACTTTAATCTTTAGTTTTTAACACACACGTGTTCTGCTTGCTTTCCATTAAGTTTTATATAACCTCGTAGCTTTGTTGATGAACTTCCAACATATAGGTGAAAAGGGTTGTTTCATGCATCTACCGTATCTACAAACGATAACGATCTACCGTATTGTAGTTATCGTTTTACGAAACTCCGTAGTCGGCGGTGCTTCCTTCATTTCCCACACATAAGCGTCAGGTGGTGAAAGGTCGATGACTGGGACGGGAAGTTTCTTCTTCGGGAAATCAGGCTTCCAGACTTACTTTAAACTAAGCAGCAGTGGCTACAGCGGAGTGACTGCTGCCAATGGCGATGCCAGGACTTGTCACCTCCTCCCCTCTCGCAAGACCGCACTCCCACCAAATAGTTTACACCCCTCATACCTATAAATTTATGGGTAATTTTCGCACTGTTTTCTCACTCTACCATAAACGAAAGATACATTTTTTTCAAAGATGTCCGGTGAAGGCTTCTGTTCGAAAACTGTAGGTCTTGCTGAAGAAGTCTATCGTATTCTTCATTCGCATAATTCGTCAGATATAGCATGAGCTCTCAGATGCGCTGGCGGGAGGGAAGAATTTAAACAAGTGGGGACGCCATCCTCTGAAGGGGAAGGGACACCACGCACAGACAATATATTTATTGGAAACTCGTACAAGAGCTTCCAGACCGAAGTATTATGTTCAGAGCGTGGCAACAGACTGAGCATTTCTGAACCCCCACCACTCGAATCAACGCTGAATCTACTGCGCGTTTTGAGGCCACGGCTCATCTAGACCTTCTGTAGTATACTTAGAGTTTTTGGAAGCCCTACACACCTTTTACGCTGGGTCAAATCACAACCGCACGAAGGAGCTTCTTGAAAATACATCATTACGGCATTATTGTGAAATCGTTCTTGAAACTCTACAGCAGTTCGCATCAAACTAGGACCTGTTCTATATACGAGCGAAAATAATGTACTTCATAAAAAACTTTCTCTGGAATGGTAGAAACCATTACAGCGTTAACTAACATAAAAACGAGAAAGAAAAAGTAAGCAACGTGGCTTGGCAACAACCAACAATGCAATCAGCTGTTTTAAAAACCATCCCCAGCTGTTTTAATTTCAGTAGTGTTAATTTTTTCGCATACCGTATTATAATTCTGTACTTGGCGAGTGTTTAAAAATTAGAGTCAAACTACCTTCAAAATTGTTTGAATGGTTTGAAAGTTATTAACGAATTTCCATAGGAATTGCAAGAGCTATGAAGTGACCCTTACGATGAGACCTAAGGGAGTAGTCAATGAACCCAGAACACGTTTTCGGGTGCCATTAAAAACTTTATGTATATATGTGTTCGCACTCGAACGGCCGCATTTTAGTCCGATTTGGTCCAAATTTGGTACACATGTTGGTGTTTTAAGGCGCTCGGACGAGTTCGTTAGCCAAAAAATCCATCAACCAGAAGCACGTTTTTTACTGGAAGCTTTTGCGTACTATGATGAAACTTTTTGGGTTATAAATATAGGCTAGTAGACTATCTGATCCATTGATTTAATTAAGTAAATTACGTTTATTTATATACGTTGGTTTAATTTGATTGATTTGTGTGATAGATCACACTTGCATATATTATAAGTAAACAATCTAACTAATTGCAGTCATGTTAGTTAAACGGGGACATTGAAACTGCCCCGATATTTTAGGTACGTTTGAAATAATGAAACTGCCCTGCCCATTAAAGAGGATCAAGAAGGCTGAAATTGCCTTCCAGACCAGAAATGCTGAAATTGCCCCGAGCGCCTGTCCCTGCCTTATTATTTTTGTCCCTGCGATATTTTGGTAGTCGCTACGGGACTGGGGAAAAAAGGGAATTATTTTTGTCCCTGCGTCCTGTCAGTGACTGCAGTCTTCTAACAACTGCCACCAATATCAGCAATTACTAGCTGATAAACTTGAGTGTGATACAATCGGTTTTATTATTAGTGGTTAGGTTAGGTTTTCGACGGCAGTTTTAGAAGACTGCAGTCACTGACAGGACGCAGGGACAAAAAAAATAATTCCCTTTTTTCCCCAGTCCCGTAGCGACTACCTGGCCGGGCGCTCGAGGCAATTTCAGCATTTCTAGTCTTGCGAGGCGACCCTTCCTAATCCTCTTTAATGAGCGTGGCAGTTTCATCGTTTCAAAAGTACCCAAAATGTCGGGGCAGTTTCACCACGCCCAGTTAAACAGATTGTTAATAGATGGCGACTTTTATTAGGAACCATATGAAGTATAATATACAAGTTTTTTTAATCAATTGTTGTAACGAAAACATTGTTTTAAGCTGTTTGTATTTTATTCTTCGTCAATAGAGGGGAACATAAGCTTTAAGAATATGCTTGATTCATTAATTTTGATGAAAAATTAAGGAAGATATCGCTTAGCGACAAAAACACATTTGAGATATAATATACAGTATAAGGAGCATTCTATAGGCCCTACATTTTGTTTTTTACGTGACCTTATAGCATGTCTGGTCCCCCCGAAATCGATCAAAACGTAAAATACCATTAAAGCACAGTCCATGCTCGACGCTAGTTTTTTCCGCTGCGAGTGGAACGAAGAAGCGCCAGAAGTGCAAACAAATTGTAGGCCTACTAATATGTTTCGTACTCGTGGGCAGCTATTCAGCGCCCTCGTGAGCAGACCAATTTCCCAAATAGGCGGTCGAATCTCTAAAACGTTAAACTTAATTTTTGAAATCCGCTGACGTTCAGCTGCGTGGTCGAATTATTTTCCGCCTCCATTTTGTAGGCCCTGGCTACATTCTGACATAATTGACGAACGCGACTTGAAACGGCGTTTTATTGTAACGTACTATCTCGGCAGTGAATTCTTTCTGAATATCCGCGATTACAAACAATAGCTGGAATTGCCACTAAAACCTCTTCACAATGGGAGAATCTGTTGCCAACGTTGAAGTAATAAATTACCCTGTTTTGTACGTATGCGCGTCAAATGCAGTCGTCGAGAGGGATATTTATTTGTTTAACGCTTGGTACGACTGTTTGGAAACACGATTCGTGCATGTTTTAAGCTTCTTGAACGGAAAGTGTTTTGTAATGAGCAGTGACCCAGTGACGCAAGCCAAAATATTGTCAATGCATCTACACGTCATATAGGCTACCTACTCGACAGAACTATGGCTTTAATACATACGTGATGGTTTGAGATCGTACAAGTTTTAGTAGCGAATTTAAGTAGGACAGATGAGCTATTACAGTGAGACCTAAGGTCGGGAGTGGTCAATGAGCACCGATCATGGTTCCACGTTTAGGTTAATAAAACTGTTATCTATATAATAAAAATTAATTATTGTTCCTTTATAAGCGCATCACTTGAGAACGGCTGGACCAATTTGGCTATTTTTTGTTTTAAAATGTTCGTAATCGTCCGAACTAGGTTTTTATATAAAGACAATTTTGAAAAGTTTCCCGAAAAATTTTCAAATTTTGAAAAACTAAACAGCCTCTTTTGTATGAACTCAAGACCATAGCGCACAAAAACAGCTGTTCGTATAAAAAGCTTAGCAACACGCCATGTTTGTTTACATTCATTACCTTTGCAACTTTACTTATCAGTTTATTATTCTTCAAAACCAACAGCTTTTTTAGGTTAGATTTACCAACTTAAAGCAAACAAAAACAAAAATCAAATAATGCTTACTTTATTTTAATTTAATTCAAACATTGTTTGTTACATCTACATATATAAAATTCAATGTATGTCCGTCTGTTTGTACGTTTGTATGTTTGTCCTTTATGCGTTACCAAACCGTCCATCCGATTGCTTTGAAATTTTGCATAGTAACACAGGTTAACCCTGGGAAGGTTTTAGGCCATTTACCGAAGTCCTAGGACATTAGGGCTACGCCCCAGTGGCCCTCAAAGTTTCAATGTTAATCTTATGGAAGGTCAATCTTAAGGAAGAAGAAGAAAGATTTCTTTTGATTCTATCAGGGGCACAAAAAACAGCTGTTCGTATGAAAAGCTTAAAACAGCTGATTTTGATCAACAGCTGATTTGGATCAAAAACTTAATATAATTTTAGGTTTGGCCTACAATGAACTTTTTTTTTTTACAATGAACTAAAACACTTGGGGGCTAATTATTAGTATCAGGTTGATTTGTCTATCCGTGCAAAGCCGGGTCGGGCCAGCTAGTATTATATATAAAACAGTTGATTTGAATCAAAAACTGAACATATTTTTAGGTTAGGCCTACAATGAACCAAAACACGTTTATTTGCAACCAATTGGGCTAATTTAAAATCAGATTTTTTACAATTCTTCACAACTATCGCTTTTCTTTTTAGATTTGGTAAAAGCAAACAAAAGGTTTACTGTATTATCTATAGGCCTAAAGGTTTACAAAATCTAAATTTGTGTAGTATATTCTTAAGTGGTATAAAAATCATTTTGCAATTCGATTACTTAAATAACTACCCTTTAAATTAAATCAAACAATAGCGAAGCATTGATGGTCCACTAATATGTGTATATAAATGTTTACACTCTAACGATCGCATTTTAAGTCCGATTTGGTCTAAATTTGGTACACACGTTGGTTTTTTAAGTCGCTCGGATGACTTCATTAGCAAAAACATTAGAAACAACTGGAAACACGTTTTTTTTTTTAGGAAGTAACAACGTCTTGAGATTTTACGTACTATAATGAAACTGTTTTGGGTTTTTATCTAAAGAAATAAATATTTTAGATTATTCTGCCCGTCTCGTTCCTCCCAAAATCGATCAAAACGTAAAATAACTGGGGGGGATTTTACCGTGGGGGCAGCTTCTGGTCTGATGCTGACGGCTTTTTGCGCTGCGAGCGAAGTAAAGAAGTATAATCCGAGGGCTCAAGGTCGAGGTGGAAACTCGCAAAGCGAGTGTTTCCGCTGCGAGCGGAACGAAGCAGCGCGTGAGCCGGGGTTGGGAAGCTTAGGTGCAAACAAATTCTACTAATATATTTTGTACACGCAGACAGCTATTCAGCTCCTTCGTGAGTACACCAATTTCCCAAACAGTTTTTTGAAACCCTAAATAAAACATCCAAACTTAATTTTGGAAATTTTTTCAACTCACGTCAGCGGTTCAGCTGTGTTTTCGAATTTATTATTTTTTTAGCCCCAGCACTAATGGAAATATTGGGGGAAGGGGATTTCAGCAAAATTTTAGGGATCGTCTTGTAAACTTCTATAAAATTCGAAAAACAAGTACAGTAGTTTTAATATCCTTAAATATATCTTTTCCAAATGATACCCCACAAGAGAGTATTACCAATGAATACAGAAACTATAGTTTCTGTATTCATTGGTATTACAAACAAAATATATTTTTTGGTACATTTACACAAATTTATCACAAATTACATTTTGTGAGATTTGATTATACGAACACACTATACCATACTAAATTATTGGTGCCAAATAGTCTTCTAATACTGTATCTATATGAATGAACCCTACAAGTTCCTTTTTTTAGAAGAATGATTCAAACCGGATTAGCAGTTTCTAAAATTATTAAAATTATTTCTAAAGATACCGCAAAAATATACCTTCTATTAGTGTAACTGTTTAGAACTCTAGAACCCGACGTTCAAACAGTATATTAGTTCAAATTAAACACTTCACGTCAATACAGTCTATCCACCGAGCATTATGTAACGACCGTGTGGCCTAACGGATAAGGCGTCGGACTTCGGATCCGAAGATTGCAGGTTCGAATCCTGTCACGGTCGAACTTTTTTATAAATTGGCATTATTTTAAACAATTTAGTTTTAAACGAAAATTATGTTTTTGGAGTTTGTAAAACTTTTTGAAGATCAATAGATAGGCCTATAAATAAAAACAACTTCTAAAAAGTAGGTCAACTATAAAACTGATTTGGTTAAAGGTGGTAAATACTAGATCTATTAATGGCCTAAATCATATTATTAAGTTAATGCTATAAGTAGGGGTTACAAAAAGGCTAAAAAAACCTGCATCACTTTTAACTAATAAAAATGTAACTGAAAAATGTTAATTTTAAAATTTAAAAGTTGATTTTAGTACGGACATCTTCAGGTGTGCCGTATATTTGAAAAGGGAAAAATACGAACTCCCTTTGGAAAATTTATCTACTCACAACGGCACTAAATAGCTGCCTGTGTGTATGAAATATATAGGCTATATTAATAGAATATGTTTGCACCTATACCTAAAACTTCGGCTCACGCGTTCCTTCTGTTTGAAATTCTGTTTGCGAGTTTGTACCTCGATCTTACGGCCTTGGGTTATGGACTTCACTCGCAGCGTAAAAACTCGGCAGTCGGCCTCGAATCAGAATAACCAGTGGCGCACCGACGGGGGTGGACGAACGGGACCTGTCCCCCCTCAGAAGGTATTTTTAGTAATGTGGATTGTATTT
>JAGFPH010004499.1:33966-48852 GCA_018207615.1 Philaenus spumarius | reverse complement strand
GGCTGCCTCGCCAACTGCAGTCGCAAAACAACTTCACATCTCACACCATGTTGGCGGCCCTGTCCTACTCAATCTGGGCCCAAACTCTAAAGGATGGTGGTATTAGGAATGTAGATACAATCTGCAATGTATGCATGTGGTTGTGTGAGTGTTTTGTATGTATAAGGTGTCGTTTGACTCGGGTACCGCGAGGGACGCCAAACCCCTCTGATTAGGTGCAGATAGTCTACACCCCCCGTGCGGTGAAGTCGTACAACTTACAATTAATGCATGAGATAAAACTTCGAAATAAGCCAGAACACCAACACTCTTGTACTGAATTACAGCTGATTAGAATAAGTCGACCACGCAGTTGAACCGCTGACGTGAGTTGAGCGAATTTCCAAAATTACGTTTAATGTTTTATGGTTTAACCAACCATTTGGCAAATTGGTTTAGTCGCGAATACGCTGAACTGATGCCTGTGTGTACGAAATATATTAGTAGGATTTGTTTTCACCTCAGCCTCCAGTCCAAGTTCATACGCTGCTTCGTTAAGGATTTTGGACTACTTCGCTTCGCTCGGAGAGGATAAACTAAACTAGCTTCGCTAGTTCGTACTCCGGCAGTCGGCCTCGTAACATAGTATTTTACGTTTTGGTCGATTTTAAAGGAACCAGACGAGCTATAAGATCGTATAAAAAATCAAAATGTGCAGAATAATTTCCTATATTTATATTTTTACATAAACCCAAAAAACATTTCTACTACGAAAAATCTCAAAAGTTTTACTTTCTGTCAAAAACCCTGCTTTTGGTTGTTTGATTTTTTGGCTAACAAACTCGTCCGAGCCACTTAGAAAACCTACGGGTATTCCAAATCGGACGTAAAATGTTGCCGTTACACATATATATATTTATATCTACATATTACATACAGGGTGTCCATTTTAACTGGGCCACCATTGGGATCTTCCAAAGTACAAAATGTACAGCAAAATTTAAATGGGGGACTAGTATCCATTTAAACCTACTTTTTAGTGTCAATTAAAAATATTAATTTGAAATTTTAAAAATTGGCAGTCTTTTTTCAATATGGTGCACAACTTTCGAATTTCTTATGGAACAGCCTGTATTTTGTGATGATTTTGGATTTTACGAATTATTTTAAGACTGTTTTGTTCTTGGTGTTTTTTAGATACTACTAACCGTTTAGTAAAAGTAAGATGGTACGGTATAAAGTTTTAAAAACACCCTAACTGAGCGGAATATATTTTGGTACGTATGGAAACGGTTTGAACAAACTGAAACGCTCTTAACACTAATAAAGACTTTTTTAAACAAGCAAAACTTTTTAAAATCAATAAATACGGGTTTTGATCATTTTTTAAAACCATAATACAGCTGTTGATTGTCATTGTTCAAATGGTTGTTTAACGAAATTTGTTGTTGTTCATTTTATTAGGCTACAAGCTCTCAGTTTAAAATACAGTTTGTATATTCTAAAATGGTGGCCAACTTCCAATGTTTTATGGAACACCCTATGTTTTATGATGATTTTGGATTTTACTGAATTCTGGATTGTGAATAAGCTGATATTAAACATATGTTATCAACTTCATTTTTCGTGTGTGACATTTTTATAGTTTTGTCACTTAATTCCTCTGTATTATAATTTTTAAAAATGTATAAAAACCGTATTTGTTGATTTGAAAAAGTGATTTGTGTGTGTAAAAAATGCTTTATTAGTGTTAAGAGCGTTTCCATCGGTTCAAAACGTTCCATACCAAAATATCATCCGCTCAGTTGTATTTTTAAAACTTTCTACCCCTCTAACTTTTACACAGTTAGTCGTATCAAAAAAACACCAAGAACAAAAACGTCTTAAAATAACTTTAAGAATCCGTAATCATCATAAAACACAGTGTGTTCCATAAGAGATTTGAAAGTTGTCCGCCATATTGGAAAATGGCGGTAAATTTTAGAAATTTAAAATTCATATTTTTAATGGTCACTAAAAAGTAGATGGAGTACCCCATTTAAAGTTTCCTGTACATCTTGTAGTAGTTCAGGAGATCCCAATGGTGGCCCAGTTGAAATTTACACTGTATATCATTTTTAATGACACCACTAAACGTGTTCAGGGGACCATGATCGTTTAGAACTAATAACTATAGTTACAGTTTGATTATTGTAGCTCGTGCATCACTGAAGATGGCGACTTTGTCGTTGAAATGTGTTTGAGGCAAACAAACATATTATTATAGTTGTGAGATTTTGTGTTCAATTTTTATTCTACCAAAACCCAACCTGATTAGACACTTACTTTGAAACACTTTGACGGTATGTTTTCTCTTGTTATTTCTGTTCCAGCATTCCAACACTTCCAGAACCCTGTCTCCGGGAAACTCTACAGAACGAAGGAGGAGAACGCACAGAGTTAGGAAGAAGCAAAGTAAAGGATTCTGGACCAAAGCTGGAACGGTAAGTTTAGTGTTGGTATTTATTTAAGGGACTCTCTGACCAAACAAACCTTGCTTCAGAGATATCAATTGATAAAATGTTCTGGTTTTTCGTTCGATTTTCAAAAACTTAATATTTTTGGATTTGCAATAAAATTCACTACCTTTGAAAGAATTTAATCACTAAAGAAACTAACTTAAGCCCTGGACCTTCAATTTATAAGTACGTTAGTTTAATTATTAAAATTAGTTAAAACTTACATTACTGCAAAATGAACTGTAAACTAAATTTTGTTTTGTTTTTGCCTTATAGACTGGTAATTATATAAATGTAAATACTTTTTCATTATACTACACCGAAAACAACAGCTGTTTTTTATACCTGTTCATAGACACATACAGTAAGTCCTTATTTTCAATACACTACACCGTAAATTTACCGTGTACTACACCGTACATTTTCTGTGCACAAGTTGGTTTTATAAATAAGAATAAACATATCAGTTTTATGTAAACAGCTGATTTTAACAATAACACATTTATTTATGAGAGAGTAGTCCAGTAGAATTACAGAAAAATCGTTGAAAATTTATTGTAATTCGTTTCAGAATACCATGTGGAAAAATCGATGTACTTATGCATAAAATAAGTGGCATTTTTCCTGATCCACTTTTGAACATCCAGTTTTATTTAAATAGTTTGAAGATAATTGCCAATGGGTATTTCAAATTTTTTTATTTGTGGAGTACTAAAAA
The DNA here is from genome assembly GCA_018207615.1 of Philaenus spumarius. Classification (NCBI taxonomy): domain Eukaryota; kingdom Metazoa; phylum Arthropoda; class Insecta; order Hemiptera; family Aphrophoridae; genus Philaenus; species Philaenus spumarius. The sequence continues at coordinate 45,657 of JAGFPH010004499.1, read as the reverse complement.
GCGGTTAATTTGAGAACTCCTAAGTTAAAATCGGTTAATAATTTGTTTAAATAATTGCAAAAACCCATGACATTTTCCAAATTTTCAAATATGTTTCATTCTTTGAGAGAAGCCCTAGATCCTTGAAACGTTCAGCAAATAAGCCTTTTATGGCCCTTAAGTTACCATTAAAATTTCATGAAAAAATATTAATTAGTTTACGAGATATTTAATTTATTTATTAAAAAAGAATTAAATGTTTACTACAATAATTAGACCCAGTTTTCGTCCTCGTAGGAGGCTCATCCAGGGCTCATTTTTTTCATCGATACTTATATTTTAATTATACGTTTAGGGTAAATAAAATGTTCATTATTTTAACCCACAAAATGGCGTCTGAAAAAGTATGGCTTTTTAAGATAGGTTTTTTTCAAATGTCTTTACAAAAAAATGGAAATATTGCTATGCCATTTTTATATTCCAATACCTGGCATTTTTACACGTATTTTTTTAAAAAAGGTTTCTCTAGCTCAACTAGGAGCAGAGTTTAAATAAGATCTTCAAACTATTTAAAGAAAACAGATTTTTTCCGATTTTTCCATATTAAACCGTTATTTAAACAATGTTCTGGAAGTTCAAAAGTATACCTTCATTCTTGTAGCCTATTAAATGAAGGACAAACTGTCCCAAAATACAATTTAGTAGTGAAAAATATTTCTTAGTTGACAGCAGCACTCCAAGTGGTAGAGCTATACACTACTAGCATTGAGTTTGTGAGAGTTTCATTCTTCCGCTGGGAAATATAGGGCAGCTTCATAAAAGCATAAGCAAGAGGGTTATAGACGTAACCCTGACTGTAAACGTACTGAAATGCGCATGCGTGACAATGCATGTGAGTATGTTTTATTAAGCACAGTTTTCTCTCACACATTCAAAATTAACGGATATATTAGCGTATGCTACTATAGTCCAGTCAAATTGTGTTTTTCGCAAGAAAGTTTTCGGGTAGTTTTGGTTTCTTCCTTTCTACATGTTTTTTGGGGTGCTGAATCCAAATCTGAGGTTTGCCTACAAAATTTCGTGACGCATCATTGAAAAATATGCAAAACCATGTAAAAATTCATGAGTTTTGGCGGATTTTTGCTTTTAACTCGAAAACTATCAACTTTTCGAAAGTAACCTTCCTTTTGAAAAAGAATTTACAAAAAGATCCTAGCCCAGGTTCGGGTTGTTCTATCGTAGGGACTTGTTCATCTGGAAATTAAATACGTGGTGCGAAAATAACAACTTTGATTCTATCTCAAGTAGAGATAAAAGTATGTTTTGTTGAAAATTCCAAAAACTGGAGGTGCTCATCTCATGCAAATACAAAATGGTGATTTGAAAAACCCACAAGTTTAAAACTTACAATTACAAGTAATTTCTGGTTCACAATAAAAAAGGATTTATAATAACATTAGTTTTACAAGCGTTTTACAGTGTATCTCAAATAGTTCAGGCTAGTCTCATGTCTTTTCCCAAAGAGAGCCATAAGAAACACGTTTCTAGCTTCGGCATTCTCGTCCAGGTGTGCATGAGGGTCATTGAAAGCATCAATGACTGGTTGCAAGTTATTGTTCTTCTGCAGGACTTTGAAAAATTTCAGTTTCCCCTAATTAAATAAAGCAGAAGTGGTGTCACGACCACTCATCGCGTGCAGGAACAATATATGGTCTGATTGGGTTTTGAGGATTGTAGAGTGTTTGAGGCACTTTTCCTCTTCCCGGTTTCAAAAAGAAAACATTCTGTATATCAGGGATACACAGGTCAATAAAAATCACCAAAAGGTCTATATCTTGCCCCACCACTGTCACATATTCATTTGAGGGACCAACAAAAGAACAGTTGTGATAATTAATTAGGATATCAGCGTCTCCCACAGCTTGCTGTGAATAAATTTTTTTGTCATAACATTTTTCCATTAGCATAAAAAATATCAACCGGCTCTTGTTTTTGGAGTTTGCAAGGAAACTCTCCTGCGAGACAGAGGGCACCATCGATTCTGTAAACGATATTGCTGCAGATTGTTTTCTTTGCGCTCTTCTCAATCGTATGGTGCTTTCACAATCTTTATCAGGGTAGCTATCGGAAATGACTACTGCATTTGATTTGTAGTTTGCCTTCACATAAGATACATAGTTGCAGCACATTTCTGAATACGTCTAGGCGTGGGTGCCATTTGACCCAGTGTAACAAAAACCCTTCGTTGATGACATATTTTGCATCTTTCAAGTCCGAATGTTCGGTCGGTGCAAACGCCTTGTACAAGTACTTGGCCTTGGCTCGTGTTTGAAGGAATTGAATGGAAAGAAAAGGTGCTTTTAAACCAGACGGGCAGTTATAAAATCATTTGGGGAGGCCGGGAGTTAATAAATAAAATCAAAAGACGATAAAGACGGAATTATATTTGCAAGCAAATAATGTGATATAATGTGGTTTTGAAAAGGTTTTTATTAACTTACTTTCTTGTCTGTTCAGTACATCTTTTGCAATCGATTTTAAACTAACTTCCTGATGAGCTAGAAACTTGAAACTTAAACATAACTCTGGATGTCAATGCAATTTTAACTCGCATTCTTGTCTGTCTGTTTGTTCGTCTATTCGATTTTAAACTAAGTTTTCAACGAGCTAGAGATTTGAAACTTTAAATATAACTGCTAACTGAAGACTAAAAAGCATAAAATATTATTGAATTAAAAATAATTTAATATACAACGTTTTTAAAAGTGACTAAAAAGTATACAAAAATTTCTTCTAGCCTTGCAGATTTATACACATTTAGTCTGATTTAAAAACGTGATATATTAAATTTGTTTTTAGTTTATATTATATTGTTTTATTACTTTAGAAGACATAATAATTGAAACCAGTCACATTTTTTTCATCTTAAAAGTAAGATGAATTCACTAAATGACAGCTTTTAATAATAAATTAGAACTTTTTAGTGGAAAGGTTGGTTTTTGCGCAGACAGCCGAAATACGCCAATTTTCAACTGGCGCTTGAGCCCGAAATTTTTGTCGGCGAAAATAACTTATGGAATGAAATTTGTAGTAAATTTTATGTACATTCTTTTTTAATAGGAAGTTTATTTACGAAAAGTTGATAGTTTTCGAGTTAAAAGCAAAAAACCACCAAAACTCGTGATTTTTTACATGGTTTTGCATTTTTTCAATGATGCGTCACGAAATTTTGTAGGCAAACCTCAGATTCGGATTCAGCACCTCAAAAACCATATAGAAAGGAAGAAATTAAAACTACCCCAAAACTTTCCCGCCAGGGGCTCTTTTAAGCACAAATTGACTGTATTACTAGTAGGCTATTCCTCCGCGAACAACAAGATGATGTTTATAACCACTGGAGAACAGGCTAAACACTCGAGTAATACAGTGACTAAATGGCGCCATTTTAGATAGAGACATATGGCGGCCATACGGAACGGCCGCCATGTTTAACCTAAATATAATGTCATCTGCCCAGAAGTATGATGTAAAGATTAGTGTTGTATCTCTTTGTAAATATAAGAAATTATGCGTTTTAATTGTTATAGTTATTGATATTTATATTGAAATTAAATAATAAACTATAGTGAAAAGAAAGAACACTTTTTCGAGACTTCGGCTCTTCCGGACAGAACACATAAATTGAAATTACGACTTTTTAACTATCAAAATTGGTATTCCCGTACCCTAAAACATATAAAACGATACCCCACACTGTATTTTCATAATTTTGACCCAATATTTTCAAAATTTTGACGCAAAAACGTGACCCCGACGCTCTACGACTCTCGCGAGAAAGCTCTACAGCTTTTCAAGTCCCCGCAATAAAATTAACAAGACTTTTCTTCCACCAGAAGTTTTCTACAACGTCTGTGAGTGCTTACATCGTGTATACAGGAAAATAGACACTCAGCATTACCGCATGATTTCAATAATTCGACATTCTAATGCTAGCCGAAGTAAAATTGTGTTTCTTTTTAAAAAGTGTATTCTGTTATTTCGTGCAAAAAGATATAAAAAATAGAATTTAAACAGATAAGAGTTTATTTTAAACATGGCTGCCGGCCATAGGAAACAAGACCGAACTTGGCCGCACTGTAATTTTTTAAAACCGTTTTTTTTTTAATATTCAATAACCGGACAAAAAACCGACACTGATATATCCTATTTATATCAAATATTTAACATGATTGTCTTGCGTTTGCAATAGTTCTCGACTAGTGAAATCGTGGAATGGATGCAATTACATCACTTTTGTTTGCCTATTTTTCACAAGTTCACGTTTCTGTTTTAAGTTCTATCAACTATCAAGATGGCAGTACCACTGTCTTTGTGTCATGTAGTATTTTCTCCAATCTGGCACAATCTTAGTTTTAAATTATTTTAAAATGTGTTAGGTCTACTTTTATTTTTGTAAAAGTATCGGTACAAATTTGTGTCTATACATTAAATTGTGTTGTTTTTAAGTCTTGTAGTAAACATAAATGTGAAAGAACCTTTATAAATAGGTTGGACACTAATCATTTGCCATGAATGACATTATCTTATATTGTCTTATAGTGTATTTCATTTGATTTTTTGTCTTGTATTTTTAGTTGTATTCTTTTAAAATGCATTATTTTAATTTTTGTAAACGTATAGGTACAAATTTGTGTCTAATCGTCGAATTGTGTTGTTGTGTTAAGTCTTGTAGTAAAAATAAATGTTTATTTTTCCATTTCTTGTAAATATAAAAAATTTGTCTACACCTTGTTATTTTCTTCTAAAAAAACCGGTTATTTTAAAAACCATTTTTTTTTAGCAATTATAACCGCTAGGTTAAACCGATTGTGAAAAAAAACCGGGAAAACTATAACCGCCATCCCTACACTGTATCCAACTATAAAAAAATACCGTTGCGTCGCGGCCAATAGGATAGGCGCGCAGCGTTGCTATATCTTCTAGCCTCGAACACTCCTGGTATTTACCGCTCGAGGCTTGATCGCACAGTTTAAAGAATAATTATAAATGCGTTGAGTCAGCCGCATTCAGTTAGAAGCGTGGGAAGAACGTGACAACGTCGCACTAAGGCGATTGGAGCGTTCAAGGTCTCGGTGTACACAAGCCCGTCCCTCATCGGTATTCTTTCGTGGTCTTTGATATAGTCACTGTATGGAGTAGGAACGCAAATTCGGCGCGTACATGCTTCCACAGTAAAGCAGATTTGTTAGTCATAAATTATGGAAATTTATTGAAATTACTTTTATTTGAGAAATAATTAAACTTCGATTGTGGTGAGCTTTTTACATTTTTGATATTTGCATTATTGAATAAGGAAAAAATTCACTAACTTTGATTTTTGAGTTAAGACAAAGAACAAATTTAAAAAAACTAAATGACATCCACATTTGGACTGTCCTAACCTTTAAAATTACTTAATCAGAATAATTTTCTGATCATTATTACACCAGTAATCTTGTTACACGTTTAACATTGCTCTTATGGAAGTTAAAACTAGTGTTAGTAACTGTCTAGTGTTAGTACAGGCAGATGTATCTGTGTTGTTGCAGGCCTTGACTGGTGTAGTGCAAGGGTACAATATACTGAGAAACACCTTCGGCGGTGCAAGGAACACCAGGAGGAGAGCGGGTTACTACGATGACTACGAATCGGAGGATTATTCTGAATCCGAGATCAAACCGAAGAAACGTCCGAGAAGACTTAGAGCCATGGAGGCTACAACTATGTCCTTAGTCGAAGAGGCTTACAGGAGAGCGTTGGTAGGTGGGACAATATCTTAACACATTTGCAACCTCCAAATGATGTGCGGTTCACGAACGATTCGTTCAATTTGAACGAACTAACAGATGAATCGATCAGTTCATGGCTCACTTGGAAAATCATTCAATTCATTTGGTGAACCGAATAAAATTCAAAGCTCCCAACTCGATGAATAACTAATGAAATGATTCGATTCAATGAAAAGAATCGTTTTAACTATCACTGTAGTGTAGATTCAAGCTTGGAACTCATTCAATTTACTAGCACTATACCCTTGCAGTGTCTCTTATGGTGAGACCTAAGGGCGGGAGTAGTTCATGAGCATTGAGCGTTGGACCTCAGAACAGGTTTTGTGGTGTCATTTAAAACTGTATATACATAATTTGTATTTGCACTCTAACGGCCACATTTTACGTCCGATTTGGTCCAAAATCCAAGAACCGGAAGCAAATTTTTTGACTGGAAGAAACATTTTTTGCGATTTTTGTACTAGAATGAATTTTTTATCGTAAGTTCTCTCTGGCCTATTTTATTTTTATTGCTTAAAACATGCATGTTTTTACTTTATGTTATTTGGACTAATTTAGGCAAGGGAACAGCGTATAACCATAGATTATGAATAATAAATAGATCTTGCATCCATACAGCAGCAGTGTGGCGAAAATTAGGTTGTCGGGAAAATAGTGCATGATCGCGCCGCGAGGTAGCGCTAGGGAGAAATCATTGATAGCATTGGTGTTTCACACAGCTTCCGTCGTTTCCCCAATAGATAGCGCCACTATCGTCGAATTTCCAGTGGAACGAAATATTGCATTGGATCAGAGTTCTATTAGGTTATCCAAATACAATGGTATAACTTGCAGGTAAATCAATATCCAATAACTAGGTTCGAACCTATGCAAGCTTTGTTGAAGGTCCCGTCTGTAGCAGACTGAACTAGCTCCTTTATCCTCTCGGCCACTCTGCTGCTCCTCGTTAGAAGTTGTTCAAAAAATTCTCCTCACTAACAAGTTGTTCAAAACATTATCCTTATGTTCAAAAAATTCTCTTCACTAACAAGTTGTTTACAAAATTCTCCTAACTAAAAAGTTATTAGAAAAAATCTCCTCACTAACAAGTTGTTCAAAAAAATTCTTCTCACTAAATAGTTGTTCAATAATGCTCCTCACTAACAATTTGTTCAGTAATTCTCCTCACTAATAAGTTCTTCAATAATTCTCCTCACTAATCAGTTGTTCAAAAAATTATCCTCACTAACGCTTGTTAAAAACTTGATAGAATAAACTTTGAACACACAATCTCACAACTAATACGTTTATTAACTCATTCAATTATTAAGAGTTAATAAACGTATTACGTGTGAGACTTTGTGTTCAAAGTTTATTCTATCAAGTATATCTTCTCACAAGCCAAGCTCAATATTTATTTATACAGTTGTTAAAAAAATTATCCTCATAACAGGTTGTTCAAAAAATTCTTCTCATTAACTGGTTGTTCAACAAATTTTCCTCACTAACAAGTTGATCAAATATACATCTGGTCCCAGTAAAGATAGAGACATAAAACAAACTACATTTTGTAGAAATTAACTTCAGGATGATTCCAAAGTTAGGTGTCCCAAACAGGATATACTTCTTTAAAATATCTCCTTGACAAAATGTCTGTTTTCGAAGATGGTAGGTCTAAGCATACAGAAACGAAAAATGGTTTTGTTCAATGATCGATGCCTTTGAAAAACAGTCACTCAAACCTGTTTAATCTTTTGGTTCTGCGGTAAAGGGACGTAAATGTTTAAAATGAATCCAAATTTTGCAAAAAAAAAACAATGTTCATTTAACAAGGAAATATAAATATTAGCCCCAAACCAAATAACCTACGTAATCATAAGCTTCAAACTTTGGCCTTCATTCCCCATAATACGTAAAAGGGTTGGCTCCTTGATGCCCCAGTTTTAGTCTTCTGTTACGGATATTGATTTTGGTTTAAGGCTTTGTTTGGATTATGTTTGCCATTTAGTTTTTATTTTTGACCACAGGTACCTAGTATACAGTTAATGGAGTGATGTATCCAATATGGTGGAAAAAGAGATAATGTTTGTTTATTTTGCAGACGTTCACGCCCAGGTATCAATGGGACGACAAGACCACAAAACGCCCTCAACCACCTGCATCGGTAAGTCATGTGCTGCATGGATTACCATCTAGACAGCTTTCAAAATATTCAACAAGGTTAAAATATAAAATCCTATAAAAGTTAGAGTGTTTGATCGGTTCTTAATCCTAATTCTTAAATTTAGGAATTGGCCCAATTCTAAAGATTAAAGAAGTATTCAAATCATATGGTCTATCTATGACAACCATAAAACTATCATAATATTGGTGAATAATGCCGTTACTTCTACATTTAAATTCATATTTTACAACCCATAGAATTAAGAAAGTTTTTACATATTTCTTAATGTAGTGTTAGGTTGAGCGTTTCTTGAAAGAAACAAATTGAACGCAAAGAAATTTTTTTAAACCTTATTTATTAAGATATTTTTTTTTATTTGTTCTAGGTTGAAGATGACACCAAGGTGGATTCTAAAAGTAAAAAACTAGACAGAAGAAAAGGAAAGAGGAAAAGCGTTGCTTCAAAAAAACTAAGACCTGAAAATACTCCAACCAGAAGACCAAGAGGAAGGGGGAGAGGAATGAGAGGTAAAACCAAAATGACTGAAAACTTGCCCTCAAGAGTCAGGCCTAGAATAAGGAAGCCAGAGTATATTCCCAGAATGCCTTCATCTTCCTTCATTAGGCCTATACTAAGCACAACAGGAAAGGTTATAAGGGGACTGGACACGCTGGCTTACTACGGATCTTATTTTGTAAGTGAGAAGGCTCACTTTTTTTTCCATATTTTTAGGCTGGGTGAAATTTATTTTAAAATGCTTTATAATCTACATCCTCCTTATTTTGAACACAGCGTTATCCCTTGATCGTCTTGTTGTTGATTGTCAACCACAAAACATCAATAACAGAAACAGATAAAAGGTTACTGTTTTTACATGGTCATCAAAGATAAAAATGCACTGTAAATTTACTGGTAAAGGTGTTGTTTATAAAATCCCTTGCCGTTGTGGTCACAATCATTTGATGTCGTGCCATCTCGTCCAAGTGCTATCTCGTCCAAGTGCCATCTCGTCCAAATTCCACGAACGTAGGACAGGGGTTAATTCTCTACCTGCCAACTAGTGCCATCTCGTCCAAAAACCTATGCTATTGTTTACTTGACAGGTCTACAAAAACTATTTTAACGTGTAATTCTTTTTATTAAGGTCTTCTATACCTTGCATAAAACAGCAAGGTATTTTTTACTTTAGCGTGTCAATCGAAACTACTATAAATACACAAACCTTAACTTTTTTCTTTATAAATTTTTCTTTTTACACTTTTTCTTTACACTTCATAGAAACGAACAGTTTAGCCAACTCAACTACAAAGTTGTACATACGTTTTTAAAGTACAAACATACTATTATCGGCCAGGTTAAGTAAAAAGTAAACATACTGTGACTAAATACTATAGGTTAGAACCTTTCAGGTTTTTTTAAATTTTAATTATATAAAGTGATAATAACGAAATATAATCATACTGTTATCGGCCAGATTAAGTAAAAAGCAAACATACTGTTACATAGGTTCGAACCTTTTAGGTTTTTCTAAATTTTAATTATATAATGTCATTTACACTCGTACGATTTACACACCGCCTCACAATTTCTCCGCACTTCTTTTCATTTTTCTTCGTATACCGGAAACCGTTATATAAAAGACTAGGTTGGCCTCTTATGGTGGTCGAAAACTCCATATTCCTATATATGTTTAAACCTCCCGATCAAGCATACAAACGAGGTTTAACTTGGCAGAGTCCACATGTAAACAAAGGGGTGGGAGAGGGATGAGGGTGCTAGGCGAGGGCGCACAACCACAGGCTACCTGCGTTGCGTTTCTCAACCCTTGTCAAGTTTTCAACTGGACGAGATGGCACTAATTAGTGTGTTTATTCAACTGTAAAACTGAGCTGGACGAGATGGCACTCTTTTCTACGAAATTGGATGTTGGGCGAGATAGCACTTGGACGAGATGGCACTACATCAATCATTTTGGTCAAACTTCAAGGTCAGTGCATTTACGGGTGCAAAAACGCTGGGATCATGTGACAAAAAATACATTAACTATCCCAAGATATGTGAACATATATACATAGAGTATATTGGGAAGCTGCTAGTATTGTTTATAAAGACACAAACTGGAAAAAAGAAACTTAATCCAAGCAGCATATGGCGGTTGTACTGATTGTTTTCACAACACAGTCTCATTCCCCATCTCTATATCCCTTTAATAAAAAATTTAATAAAGGAAAAATGCATAATGACAGAATAATTTCAACATTCTACCGGTTCATCCCCACAATGATTGCACAACTGATAAGGTTTGTCAGTAACATTGTAGGATGATAAGCATCTAGCAGACCTTCGTCTAAGCACAGACTATAGAATTACTAATTCTATAGTCTGTGGTCTAAGACAGCAACAAGAAGAACAAGGGATTACGCTGTGTTCAAAATAAGGTGGGTGTAGCCTATAAAACATTTTAAAATAAATTAGTTCTGTTATTTCACAGATCAATACCACCTTTTTGTTAAACATATATTTGGAGGAGCTCCGTAATCACTAAGAACTCTTACTGATTTCCAACGTAAAACAAACAAAAACCGTAATATCAGAGTCACATGATTATACCTTAAGATAAACTTAAATTCTTAATTGTATGTACTCGGCGGTACGACAACTTTCTGACAATGTTTGGACCTAGCAGTACATTAATTATGCATGTATTTCTGTTGCATTTCAGTCCTACACCTTACTGCCCATGTCTATCGCTGCCGTAGAAACATTGAAGAATCTACTACCAGCTCCAGAAACTGTGGCGAGGATAGAAAGCTCCCCTCCGTTCGCAACTCTATGAAAACACAGCACTAAATTCAAATATCCAGGGTTAACAGGTTATGTAAAGTTGTCACTTATTTTGTATCAATAAAATTTAATAATATATTTATTGGAAGAATTAAATCACACCTTATAATCTCTTTTCTGTGTTATGCTCTGTAAAACAGCTGGTGAAAATTTTTGAATTTTGGATTTCTTGTTATTTATCCTGCATTTTGTAGATTTTTTAATTAGGTAATATTACTCTATTGTTTCTAGTGTTGTCTTGCAAGTTTTTTGGAAGTTGCTGGTTCTTATTTTGTTGGAGAACCCAAAAGAGGCTTACCTTTACGGTTTCCCTACATCGAGAATATTCATTGTTTTATTTTTTTTAGTTTTTCTTTTGTAACTTTATTCCATATGTAGCAAACCCTGCATAAGTATAAAATGAGAAGCACTGACGGAGGTTGCTAAGATCATGTGTATCAGGTTCATACAAATAACTCTACGAAAATATTTTATGTATTATATATATAATTGATCATTTTATACTATTTAAGTATATACTATATATTCTCTAACCTAAACAACACTTAAATTATAACAATATATAAAATTAAAGAGCTCTGTTGGCGACACTGGCTTAGTTCCCAGCTTAGTGTCGCTAATCGAGCTACGTTGGCAACACTAGCACTATTCGAAACTAATTTAAATATTATTATTAATCTCTACTAAATTTAAATTCTGTACAAAATTGTTGATTAAAAACATTTCATGGTGAATCTGACTCACAGACGTAAGATATCTTTTGATTGACGCAATTATACGTTAGGCACTTGTATCTTCAATCTAATCGATACACAAAGTTTTAAAAGATCCTTCGAGTTCGATGCCCAGTAGTTGATTCTTTGATTTCTCCGGACGTTTTTTCAAATCTGCGACATA
>JAGFPH010004499.1:11649-33866 GCA_018207615.1 Philaenus spumarius | reverse complement strand
ACCTAAACAGATAAAATTAATAAATAAAACAAACGAAACAAAAAGCTTTACTCAAACAAGTGTTACTATGAAAAGGGCCTATTTCCATATTTTTTCTGTAAAACATATAAGCACTAGTAACAAGACTGGATGGTTATTCAAAATTTGAACTTCAGTATTTTCGGAAATAGGGTAATGGGGAGCGGGAGTGAGGTTTTAAACCACTTTTCTGGAATATCTTGAAAACTAAATATGAGATGTTCATTTTCCCAAGACCCTCCTTGGCTCTATAAGTGGCTTGGAATGGATCATTAAGGGAACAATTATACCACAATAGATTCACATGGGTAACAAACCAGTTGAAATTAATAATACACAGTTGAACTTGGTTTTAAAGGCCTCAGCTAATGCGTCAACTTGTTCAAATCGTTATCTTTTACGTTATTATAAACCCTTCTTTTAGCGTCAATAAATATTTTACGACTCGGTTCTAACAACCACTCCATCATAAATCTACAAAATATCAATGTCAAACTTTGAATTCAGTTTTCTCAGAATTCAAAAAATGTTAGAATTTCCACTTTCCTTTGATATTAGGCCGAATATTTTCTCTCTCCTCAAAATCAAACTGCGAAATAAACAAACTACATATTTTTTTCACATGTAAAATGTAATCTGCGGCGGGTCCCATCAAAGTCAGTAGAGGGGGGTACCACTACAAGCAACACTGCTAACTTCCCCACCATTCCTAAGGAACAAATACCACGCTATGAGGTATGCCGGCCACACACTGCAATAGTCGAGGCGAGGCGAGGCGAGACATTTTGACTAAAGGCGTCTTGAGCGACAGAGAAAGCATAGGCGCTTACGGAGCACCATACACTGCAAGAGACGAGGCGAGGCGAGGAGGAAAGGCGCCTTTAGTCAAAAAGCGAAGCAGTCAAAAATTATGTTTCGTCAAAAGTAATTTACCCAGAGCGTTCTGCGCATGCGCGAAGTCATGTGACTTCCACCTCTCTGTACTTTCTGTACTGGACTGTGAAACCGCGCCAAAACTTTGGTGCCTTGACTTGCCTCGCCTTCTGCTGTGTGTGTTCGCTTTGCGACAAGGCAAGTCGAGGGACTTGTCTTACGTCGCCTTGCCTCGCCTTGACTGCTGCAGTGTGTGGCTGGCCTTTGTGTGCTATGTGTAACTAAACCCATGACCCTGCTGGGAAAGTGTTCGGACAATACAAAAGCGCGACGAGACACAATCGAAAAGCCTTGCGAGACATTTACGTAGTTGTGATCAGACAGTTGCCCCCCCCCCCCCCCACAGGTTTAGTGTTGCTTTAAGCTTTGCATTGTGTATACGTGAATCAACTTACTGCATGCGATTCTTTTTGTTACTGATATATTTTTACGTCATGTTATTACAACGTCATGAATAATGTTGTCAATAATAGTAATACCGTATAGTTGCTTGTCCTTTCATTCAAGGTAACAAAACTATGATTTCCAGCTGGTACATCTTTATAACGTCACTCGGACGTAGCGTCAATATTCGTTCGGTCCCTTTGTTGACGCTATAACCAAGTTCAACTGTGTAAACAATTCTAGAACATATCCAGTAAAGTTACAACTTACTATGCAGCTCTAAAGTGGTTTGTGGCAGCTTTCCACCGTAATCTTTAGGCATCAAATCCACAGGGAAGTACTCTGACAGCCCATCTAAGTTGTTGTGTAAGTGCAACTGCAAAGACAAAAGAAAGTGTAGACATTTTCAAAATCTGAATATTTTATTATTGTTGTGTTAAAACATGTTGTATTTTGTAACAAAAAAGAGGTTTCCAACTGTATATGATTTCATTCACAAGCAGGGGCGTAACTATACCGTTCGAAGCCCGTGACAAATGAATCGGATGGGGCCCTCTCCCACCCAATATAAAGAAGCTCAACTAACGTTTTTTTTTAATTTTGTAATAAATCACTACCTAAATTAGTTACTTAAAACCAATAAAACGCTATTATAATTAGTCGATTTTCTAGTAACTTTTAATGTAAAGAGCGTACTGGACTGAAATCACAGTTTTTGTTTTAGTAAAAAATGTGTATTATTGAAATTCCTTTTTTCGGGTTTTCTATTCAGCAAAAGTGTTAATGACATCATCAAAGTTCAAATTTAGAGGCGTGGAATGTTCGGTGGAGAGAATAGCTACGTAAGTTGCCTAACCTTTCTTGTCCCAAAGAATTTCTTTATCAACTTCAATTTTGAAAATGATCACTAGCCGTAGTAACAGGAATGGTTAAAAATAACAGAAATGCAGTGCACTCTTCAGGAAAGCTTGAAGAAATAAAATGATTCTTTATGTTAATAAATCAGCAAGTTCCCCTATAGAAGATGTCGTTTCTATTTCGTGTCTAAAAGCGGATCGAAAACTGCGAATTTCAATGGCAAATGAGATAGATATGTCTTTTTTTATATAAATCGACAAATACTAAAGCGTTTTCAATAAATCGGTATCTTTTAAATTTTGCAAAGTGGTAGGTTGCAAGACACTGAAGTTGGAAACAATTTAATAAACACGATCTCAGTTGGTTAATAATGATGTCTAATACACGGTAGAATATGTTCACTTTAAACAAGCCTTTTTCATACTTACAAAACATTCCCCTAGAGCCCGCGCCACAACAGAAGTTTTGCGGTGAAAATATGAACTAACAAGAAAACTTCTTTTCTTCCAGCTGCAGTGCTGCGTTTAAAAGTGGCGAAGATTTTATTACCTACCGGATACATTCTAAAACTAACTGGGTGAAATCTTTTCTAACAATGCATTGAATTTTGATAAAGTTGTGTATGCACGTAGGTAACTTAAATTAATTAAAGATAAAACTAATAAATTTTACTAATTGCTGTAATAATAAATGTTATGATCCTCCTGTGCTCACGTCCCTCTTGGGCCGGGGGCCCCTTCCGGCGGGGGGCCCATTGCATTTTGCATTCTGCCACCCTATTTCCACCCCTCTTCACAAGCATAATCCTCCACCTTGTAATAATAAATAAATCTAATAATAAATTAAAGTATCATTGTAGGTTATGTCTGGATCTACAGTGACAGTGGGCACATTATATTGGCTAATAGATATTTAGCTCAGAGTTAAAGTAAAGAGGCATTGTTAGAGAGGAACCAAAAGAAGTCAAAATCAGTCTAGAAGTGACTGTGTCCGTGAGCGAACTCATTTAGTGTATATTCTCGCTTTCACCTCAATGTAGTTAGAGATAGTAAGACCGGGGGACTAGCAGAGACTTTGAAAGGGTTTCAATAAATAAAACTTAAACCACTATACCCTTACTACCTTATTTGAACAACCTTCAATCCACAACCATCCTGATAACGTCTGGAAGCTCGCTTATGTGTGGAAGCTCGTCTAACTTAAAATTGTGTCCAGCTTATGACAAAAATCAGCTTGTTTCATTTTTAATATGTTTGAATTAAAATACAGTAAGCCTCTTTCGTTTATTTTTTGTCTGTGTTTGTTTTTATTTTGTTAACCTAACCTAAAAATACTATAGGTTGTAAAAAATAATTAACTGGTTCTAAATTTGCTAATTTGGTTGCTATAATAATGAGTGGGTAAACAAACGTGTGTTGCTAAGCTTTTGATCCAAACAGCTGTTTTATCTGATATAAAGCTGGGAGTGCACCTCGTAGTTTGACCAGTTTCAACTCTTATTAAAATCAATATTTTGCAAAATCCTTTCTTAGTGGACCACTTTATAGTGGTATGAAGGTACCCTGAAATTCAAGGCACTAACTTTAAATAGATTTGGCTGTATGTAGATTATGAATCAGTCAGTCAGGACTTTTTTTTTTTTTTGTATGGCAGCGAACATAATAAAAAAATTTTCCCGATGATTTCCTTATGACTACGCATAAAACAATATTTACAATATCTAGAAGCTCTGAATGCATTAATGGCTTCACTATATTCAATGCTGTATCTATGAGTGGCAGTGTGTTGATTACATGAATGCCTTTCAGCCTGACGGGATGACAGTCCTGTAACAAACAGAAATAGTAATTATAAACTAATACACTTTGAGTATCTTTTCATACATCAAGTATAACCAAATTTAAATCCCAAAACTCGCTGTACCATATACTTACCATCAAATAACAGACTTGAATGACATAATACCACCTCCACAGTAATTAAGAAGGACAATTTTTTTGAAATATCGGTGTTTGATATATCGAAATAAATTGTATGCATTTTACAACTATAGTTTAAAATTTGTACATACTTCCTATAATGTTTTAGGGTTTTTTAATGAAACAAATTTCTAAAAATAGTTTTAGAACCGGATAATTAATTTAGAATGAAAGCTGAACTCAAATTTTAATGTTAATGTTATAGATGTGCGTGCGACTAGAAAATATGTTCAATCAAGCAACGAGAATATGTCTGCCCTGATAATGTCGTAAAGGAAAATGACATAAAGAAAATAAAAATCGGACCACCCAAAACAAAATGGCGGCCCTAAACGTGTTGAAATAAATTTACATAAAGTTGCTAATATCTCGAAAAGGAAGAGTTTTTAGAAAAAATTTCAAGAGACAAAAAATGTTTATTTCAAAGTGCTTGATATACAAAATTGCTTCCAAATCGATTTCGTAATTTTTTTTACAAAATTTTGTAAGATGGAGGAGTAAAAATTAAATTTACGAAATCGATTTGGAAGCAATTTCGTATGTCAAGCATTTTGAAATAAACATTTTTTGTCTCTTGAAATTTTTTCTAAAAACTCTTCCTTTTCGAGATATTAGCAACTTTATGTCAATTTATTTCAACACGTTTAGGGCCGCCATTTCGTTTTGGGCGGTCCGATTTTTATTTTCTTTATGACATTTTCCTAGTCTTAAATAGACCTTTAAAATGAGGTATAACATGACCATACTTCCCATTTAAAAATTTAAGTTACCCCCTACCCGCCACCCCCCTTAGGGGGTTGAAATTTTTTTTATGTCAGAAAATCAGGAACGTTTGTTAAGAGTCAATGCCACAAACAAAATATTTGTACCTATTTTAGTTTGAGAAATACATATTTGTTTCGATACTTAATTTACACACTGTATATACACATGATGAAGCGTGTTACATTAGTATGAAATTACAACATACGGGTAAACTTATACGAAAATAAATTTGTTAAGAGGGCCGGCCGGTTAGTGGGGAGAGAGGACTTACAACTGCCAACGCCAACAGTGCACTCCTGGCTCGCAGAACAAGACAAGCATGACACGTAACTTGCACTTGTACGTACGGTAAATGTAACTACAAATAATTCGAACACGCAGCTGAACCGCTGATGTAAGTTTAGTGAATTTTCAAAATTCAGTAGGCTTTCAACCAACTACTTGAGAAATTGATCTACTCACGAAGGAGCTGAATAGCTGCCCCTGTGTACGAAATATATTAGTCAATTTGTTTTGCACCTAAGCCTAAAACTTCGACTCACACTTTTGTACCTCGACCTTACTTCTTCGGGTTATGGACTGCTTCACTTTCAAAGTTGGCCGTCGGCCTTGGATCAGAAGATATCAACAGGTAAAACCCCTCATGATGATTTACCATAAAGAGCGGGTGCTTTTATGGTTTTTACGTTTTGGTCAATTTTGGGGGAACTAAGTGAGCTATAAGGTAGTGAAAAACAACAAAATGTTCAGAATAATATCGTACATAAATTTCATTTTATTTTTGTAAAACCCAAAAGAGTTTTATTCTTGTATAAAAAATCTTTAAAATAGTCTCTTTCGGTCAAAAACGTGCTTCCGTTATTGGATTTTTTGGCTGATGAACTCGTCCGAGCAACTTAGATAACTAATGTGAACCAAATTTGGACCAAATCGGACTTGAAATGTGACCGTTAAAGTGCAAACTCATATACAATTTTTAATGACACCCCAAAACGTGTTCTGGGGACCATGATTGGTGTCGACCTTATAGGTCTTACCATAAGAGTCACTGCAATAGCACATCTTTCTACGGAAATTCGCTAATAACGCCGACAAAATTATTTTACCTACAATCCCCAAAAATTTAAGGTTAAATTAAAAGTCAATATTCACAAAAATAGTGTAAAGCTTTAAAAATTTTGGCATCTATGGGGATCCAAAGTATCGATATAGTGTTGCCATCTCTAACACCAATAAATATGTGGATTTCGGCAAATTGACACAGTGACACCATTCTTTACTGGATAAAAGAAGAAGTTTACAGAAGAAAGGCGAAGAAACTTCAAGACTAGAATTTTGTTGTGAGAGATGTTTGTAGTGAAGATCCATTAGATTTTGTTTGTAAAACAATTCTTAAAAGATTATGGAAATCGTTGAAAATGTAGGTGCAATGATTTTTCGCAAAATATTTTGTAGATTAACCCCTGTTTAAAATGAATAGTCCGATTCAAACCAGTTGAGTGATTGAAATTCTTTCATCAAAATATGCAGTTACTTTAAAGCTACATGAATAATAAAACCGCTTACTCTATAGCATTGAGTAGCCTCGCTCAGGGGCTAGCCTCGTTCAGGGAGCACTTCGTTACTCGTTCCTATTGGACTTAATTCGTGGTACAGCTTACCTGGATGTAGATCATATACTTGCGCACAGCCTGCATACACGATGTCACTCTCGCTAGATGCCCCAGGCTGGATCCCTTCGCGTCAAACAATACTCGGTAGCCTGGTACAATTCCATCTTCGGATATCCTGATATCATTGAATACTAAGAATGCCTTCGCAGCATCCACAAAGTTGAAGACAGAAGGATCAGTGTTCCACATTCTATAGAGTATTAGGTGGTCACCATCGGGAGTTGCAAGCGGGAGGGGAACCATTGGGCTGGAACAAGAAATAACAACCAAGTTTTAGCATTTATTTTTGTTTTGACTGCAGCTGCAGTTTTATTTAAATTTTTTGTACTGAGCATTAGCCAAAGACAGTTGTGAAAACTATTCAGTTTCGGTTGATTCCAACTTTTACAACACAAATGAAGTATCTTAAGTTCTGGATGTATTAAACGTAGAAAGAAGAATCAAATTGAAGTAGTGTTGAAATTTTAAATTGTCTGAATATATTATACTCACAATATTACTGATAATCATAATAAAGTCTTTAAATTCACTTAAAAAACAAATAGGCCTAAACAAATTTCAGATAATTTTATATGCCTTCTTTGATCTTTGTTAATATAATTAATTACAATAATTTTATATAATGTAGGTCTAATTATAAATTACATGACGTGCATGTACTTCTTTTGAGGAATGATGCAAAAATTGGTTTATCTCAAATAAGAAAACTTTATTAGCTTAGAAAATTATGATGTGATGTTAAAACCAATCCTATTTTATTGTAAACTAGTGGACCAGGCAATGCTTTGCTAATGTTTAATTTTATTATATAAAATATGCTGTTAGATTAAATTAACAAACACTATTTAGTGAGTGTATATAAAAAGTTACTTGTGGTTAAAATAAAATTCTTTTGATCAGGGCAGGTGGTAGAGCGCTTATTAAACATATGGGTGTTTTATATTAATATAATTTAATTTATATTGGTAGCTATCACATTTTAATTATTATTTAATTTTAAGGGTACCTATAACATTACATCAGTTAAGAATAATATTACACAAATTTAGCTTTATAGCTTGTAGGAAGTTAGTCCACTTTATTGTTATTTGTGTAGGGGTAACTAGCCTATTTTAATCACTTTTTATTGTAGTGACCATATTCTCTGAACAGTAATGGTAATAATATGTGTAACATGATAAATTTTTAATGAGATTATATAAGCAGATTTTTAGCATACAGAAAAATTAAGTGTGTAAAAGATTATTTAATTTTAATGTTAGTTATCCAATTTCATCCCTCAATAACTTAATACCTGATGAAACCATTTTAAAAAATAACAGATATATCCTTTTTAACATTTTGATGTTATTCAAATGGGGAAAAATTATAACTTTGATTGGCCATTATGTTGGATAGTGTCAACATACAGACCTCCGGCTTGCGCCAATCTTCTTCTTTTATCAAGACCTTTAAAATGAGGTGTCACTCAATAGGGGTTCTCATTTAAAATTTTCTTACCAGCAACATACCCCATTTTTGGGGGAGGGTTTGAAATTTACGATACACCAAAAAACTTCATTTTTGGTCATTTTAACAATCCCCAAAGCAAATCTATTTCCATTAATAAAAACATAATAGGGGGAGTGGGACTTTTAAGACACCGGTATACTACATGTATACGTATAGATAATTTCCATTTTTTAGCGCCTACTAATTATAGTTTAGATGCAAGGCGTATTAAAGAAGGTGTGTGCATCGAGGAGCGTGAACTCGTCCGGCCCGCGCAGCTACGTCACGTGCTACACACCGAACCAGCAGTTCCGAGCGCAATTGTAAGCTTTTGCTCAAACTGCGAATTAAATACTTTAAGGTTGTCTAAAAATTATGTTTTTGGTATCGATGGAAAGGTAATAAAGTGAGCATTAAAATGATCTATGTCCGTGGTCAAATATTCTTAGGCGTATAATTTTGAAACAACCTAAATCTAATCTAAGGGTTTGAATGACATAAAAACTACCCTAAGTGAGGATGTTTTTTACTATTACTTTCGGGAGGCATTCAAAGACATAGAAATGTAGAGAATAAAATGTAGTAAATACTGACATCAATTTTTTTGAAAGTTGTAGCTGTCCTTTATATAGTAAGATTGTAATCAGAACCAAAGTTACTTGCTTCTTGCGGATATTGAATGTACGCTAATCTAATTTGTTATTAGTTCTCATTTCTCTTCGTTATTTATTATTCACATTGTTGTGAACAGGTAAATTTTGTTTAATGAATAAATATGAATTTTTATAAAGAGTTGACAAATTTAAGTAGCTCTATTATATAAGGTAAACCCTTTTACCATGAATAAGATGGTGATTTTTAAAGTTCATTGGTTTTGTTATGTTTACTAGGCCTACTATTACTAGTAGGCTACTAAATTTACTTTTCAAAAATTGAAATCGTCTAAAATTGTGATTGTTTAGTTAGCCTACCAAAGGATAAATAATAAATAAAAATTAATTATCAATGAAATAATTTTAAATATCGTAGTCTTGGTGATAAATAAAAAGTCGTTGTGAATACAACATTGAGTTTTATTTCACTATTAACCCTAGATTACTTATGTCAAAATTTTGTCACGGGATTACTTATGTATCGTAAATTTGACTACTAACAAATATTTATTTTTTTACTGTACTAAAATAATTTTGTAATTATTTTTTTAAATTGTAATTGTATCCTAGCATATTTTAGGGCTATATTTTTTTTAAAAGCGTTATACATCAAATAAATAAAATAACTTGTACCACCAATATTTTATTTTTGTTACTCTGTAAAATTATTTAATAACATACAACAGCATTTCAGTTACGGCTTAAGTTCGGTCCACTTCAAACATAAAACAATTTTAATACTCTAAAAATATATGTTTTAACCGTCTAAGTGTCAGGCACTTTTTTACTGCTTGTACACTTGTCATTATCACTTAGATAGAATGTATCCTATTCAAGTAAAGTGTACACTATTATACATTTTATTGTTCAGGAAAGTATGAAAACATTGAAAACATTACCATGTAAACAAAATATTTAAACAAATTTCTCTAACTATTTTTGCGTTTCAGAAGAACAAAAAACCAAATTGGTAAACAAAAGTTTCAAAAGCAAGGGTTTTAGAAAAGTACTAAACATTTTTTTAGTTATAAATCCAAAATATACAAACATAGGGGAAACCCCTGCGTGCTCTGCACGCCTACCTCGTTGGAACCTTCTAACACATAATCATTTTATGTTTTCTTTATAATAATTGTTTAGGATTCATAATAACCCCAAAGCTAAGATGGTAAATAATATTAAAAGTTCAAATCAAATTTTTCGTATATTTTATAGCAGCAGTTATAATAAAGGTTAAAAGAACGATCAAGGCTCAGGTCTACACTTTAATAAAAACCTAACCTAAAAGTTAAAAATAAAAATAATTGCTTCAAAGTAATGAAATCAGCTTTTAATGGAAATATTGGAGCAAACAGTAATTTCATTCAATTGGTCGCTGTGGTAATGAATGTAAATACATGTGTTGGTTTATCATTCTAGGTCTAACCTAAGATTTTTTCCGACTAAATTTACAAATATTGAAATACAAAATGTGTTTATTAAAATTAATTATAGCCTATGTTAATCAGGGATAGTGTAGCTTTTTATTTCGTAGATCAACATTTCTTGGGAATCGATGAAACCTTACTCGTAAAAAGCTGTCTTTTTTGTTTGAGTTACCGCAGCCAAACACGGCACAAAAAGTATAATTAATGGTTATTAATTATAAGAAATTTTATTACAATAATACACTATGTTGCCTATAATTAATAACATAATTTGACGTTAAAAAAGCTTGAAGGTCGTACAGGTTTCGGCGGTAAATATGGCAAAGGAGTCTAGACTGGAGCTCCGACTGTAGCACTCTACGTCACGGGTAGGCTGGAGTGGAGGGAGAAGCTGCGCATGCACACACCTTCTTTAATACGCCTTGGTTTAGATGTACATTAACAACTTACCGCAAATTTCGAATTTTTATCTTCAAAATTCAATGAATGATTAGTTATATTACAGAGGGCTGCATAGGGCTAACTTCTTCATGGTTTGGCACACCTTTAAGTAAAAGCGAAAAATGTATCATTTCTACTTTGACGTGTGAACAAATTCTCGTGAATCTACTTAAATGACAATATTGTCAAGCACATTTTGATGAGCGATCTAGTTTTTCCGTACGAACTGGCTTTAATAAAAAAAAGGCTTGTCTGCATGTGTGTTTCATGTATTAAGAAAGACTTAAATTTAAAAAATTGAACAGGTCGAGAGGAATTGCAGTGCACTGTATAGAAAGACGGAAATGAACAAAATCCAAATGCAGGGATCATTTTGGTGAACGAACTGACGTGATTAGTATCTTTTAAATTACCCTTTCCACCCATCTTTAAAAATTAATCCTCAATAACAGGGACAAAATGAGAATATACCCAGACTAGACCATGTGGGAAAGTTAAGACAATTTTAGGTTGGTATAGTGGATGCTCAGAGAACTATTTTGTACAGCATTTACGCAAAAATAAAGGAATTTATATAGGTAATTATTATGTAAGAAAGACTTAGTTAATCGTAAATTTTTTTTCGAATTCTAAACCACAAATCTGCTACTACTCGCGGGGGGTAGAAAACACCAAAGTGATAAAATTTTTTAGGTAATTTGTATTGTGAGTTGCCTAACTTGTCGGCCCTTTCAGTACCTTCAAACTACAGCCTAATGAGTGGGGCGAACCGGTTTTCGTTAGTTGGCGCTGAGTTATTGATCGGTCAGTTTCGTCTTAAGTGGTCTGGGGTGTCTGTCACACCCCGCACGAGAATGAGCGTTTGTGTTTGTGAACCAGGGGTGGTTTCATCACCCCACGTTGGTACTAGTGTATTTCTTATGAGTGTCAATTTAACACAGAGTTAATTAGCATGATACTTTTATTTTACTTTTTGTTCTGTTTTTTCACCGAAGAAATTAATTTTAAGTAGAAATGGAATCTGAGGAAATTCGGTAGTATCTCATGGAGGATCTTAGCGAAGGCGACAATTCTTACAATGATATTATTCCCAAAACTGATCATGACGAAGAGGATCACATGAGTGTATCAGACCACGACATGGCTTCGCTTCCTGACGACAGTGATTCCGACCCTGACTTCACTTCTGGGAGTAGTGAAACTTCAGCTGTAGAAGAATGTGATTTTGAAGAGGATAGTATCCATTGGCCAAGAGGCAGAGAGTTGTCGTTCAAGAGGCAGAAATGCTTAATGAGAAGAACAGTGTGGATGATGTTATCGATGAAGTTGTGATGGGAGCTGGGAGTTGAAATAATAGAAATAATTTGGTTGGGAAAGACAAAAAAACACGATGGAAAAAACCTGCAATGAAATGACTAATATTCGCACCAGAGCAGAAAACATAGTGAATCATTTACCAGGGCCAGTAAGAAATGCAAAAAATTCTAAAACTCCTTTAGAATGCTTTCAGTTGATGGTAGATGACCAGATCATACAGGTTATTACCACAAACACAAATATTTACATAAACAAAATAACTTTGTTTTATTCCAGAGATCTATTGCAGACAGACGGATTCCCATGAAATAAAAGCTTCTTTTGGGCTGTTAATTTTTGCTGGTTCTATTCGCCTCAACAGTTTTTTTTTTTTTTTTTTTTTTTTTTTACATGATAATGTAAATGACAGAGAGGAAATGCGCAAGCTTGATAAGTTTGTGCCGTTTAGAGATGTTTGTAAACAACTGTGAAAAAAATGTTCTTTGGGAGAATTTGTGACCATAGACGAGCAACTCGTGCCATTTAGAGAGCGATGCTCATTCAGACAGTACATGAAGAGTAAACCTGAAAAATATGGCATAAAAGTACTGACAATGACCGACTTATGTCAAAACCATAGAAGCTTACATCGGCAAACAGCCCGAAGACAGTCCGTACTATATTTCGAACAGGCCAACTGATGTTGTTTTACGTTTAGTGAGGACAATTGAAAATAGTGGAAGAAATATCACGGCTGACAATTGGTTTACAAGTGTACCTTAAGTAAATCAGTTGCTCAGTAAAAAATTAACATATGTAGACACAGTAAGGAAAACAAAGCAGAAATTCCACCTGAAATGATAAGTAAAAAGAGACAAGAGTATAGCTCTATAATTGGGTTTCAAGAAAACATAACATTACTGTCACATGCTCCAAAAAAAAACCGATATGTCATATTGATTTCGAGTTTGCACCATGACGATCATATCGACCCTTCATCTGGGATTCAGAGAAATCCGGAAATTATAACTTGTTATAATGAGACAAAATCTGGTGTTGATGTTGTGGACCAAAAATGTGGTTCTTACTCGACCTCTAGAAGGTGTAATAGGTGACCACTAGTTTTGTTCTACAGGCTCTTGGACATGGCAGGTGTAAATGCGCAAGTAATTTACTTGTTTAATAACATCGACCAACAACTTACGAGAAGACTGTTCCTCAAAGAAATTGCATTGGTATTAATCAAACCACAGGCACTTACTAGATCAACAGTGCAAACACTTCCTAAGAACATTCGGCAATCAGCTCGAAGAATCGCAGGACAAGTGCAAGAGGAACTTCCTGTGAGTCCAGGTGACGGCGCAAGGAGAAAGTCAAGATGTACAGTATGCCCACGAAACAAAGACAAGAAGGTGATGTGTGCAAAAAATCAATGTGTCTTAAGCATATGAAAACGGTATGTGAAGATTGTCTCAATAAACAAACCGAGGAATCAGACTGAACAGAAACTACAAACATTGTCCAAAAAATACTAAACATGGATTAAAATTAACTAAACATATTTTCATTTGTTATATTTTTCTCAACTCGTATTTTTATATAAATAAAGGTGTTTTAAATTTGAAAATAATGTGTGTGTCGTTTTATTAGCGAAAAATCTCATTTTACCATGGTTAAAATTCAACCATAAACAGGTGAGTGCTTCTTATAAACCAAATTCAAATATCTTTTAAAATCTTTTCATACTAGTAATTTTTAATGATATTTAACATATTGAATCATAAAATATATCAAAAACCTTTTTTTTCAAACATAATTTTTTAAGTTTTTTTAAAACTTAACATTTTTTTGCAAAATCCACCGAATTTTGCAATAAAATTTGTTACACAGATAAGTATTTATATTTTGTTTATCTGAGGGTTTCAATAGGTCATAACTAGTAACAAGAACCATACAAAAATTTCTTTATAGTAAAAAAAATAGAATAGATTTTTATATACATATTTATGTGGGGTGTTTCCAGCACCACGCGGTTACTTAAGGGTTAATCAATAGCCTACTCACAAAAGTTCCAACTGTTTCTTCAAGTTGTCCAAACTACGATCCAAGAACAAATCCGCCCATTGTGTGCGCACTGTGAAATAGTTGTCTATCGTTGTCTTGGTCGCTTCTCCGCTGTAGAAACAGCTGTGCAGGAACAACAAAATGTGCTGATCTGTGGCAAGTGTAAACGTACAATAAGAGTACACTTTTTATTAGACACACTAGAAAGCCCCAGTGAAAAATCACAGGCAGATTAATTAGACAGACCATCAGAAATACATTATTAAAAAAAAACTATTTAAAAAACAACAGACTTTATCTACAGGGCTATATAATACAAGGGCTAGCCAGTCCACCAAGGAAAGCGTTCCCGGCACTGCCACTGTGATGACGTCACGATTCTCATAAGTATTCTCTGCTAAAATAATTTCAATTTCTTAGCAAAGTTGCAATTTTTATGGTGCGCTCTTCTTTAGTTTTAGTATTGACACTACACAAAGCAATAAGTAGACTGTAAACAATTAGTCTTAAGATGTAAGAAGAAGACAGGGTTACAATAAAACTAACTAATTCGTAGGTAATAAACCGATGTAGTGTACTAATGTTAGCATACTTTTAATTTGATTCTCTGAAACATTTCTGAAAATTAAATATAAAATTGAACAAAATGTGCCACACTATTGAAAATAATTGTATTTATTACAATAAACCACCAAAACTTGAATGACATACTGCAGTTTAATAAAACATGTGTAATACTTATAAAATAAAACACATAAAAGTTATAAATACTTACACATAAGAAGTAGCTTTTATGCAGATATGCACATGACATAATAATTACTGCCAACATAAATTTTTATTTTTAAATAAAACTGCTTTATGGAAATTTTCCTTCCCTACGCCTTAGGAAATAGTTAATTTAGTAGTTGAAATTAAACAATTGAACTACGTATTTAAATTTAAATTGACACTGTGCAATTTAATTTAGTATTGAAGTTTAACTTAAAATTATGTTTTATTTTTTCATCAATAATTTATTACTATAGGTTTAAATTTGATTATAACTATTTGTATATTATATCTAATTATTCTACAATTTTAAATGCATTTTGCTAGTAAAGATTTTTTTAAACATTTTAACTTAAAGCTGCAGAAGAAATTACTTGAGGACCTTGGTAACTTTTTAACAAAAAGAAATCTCGCTTGCAACTCTTACATTAAATAAATAATATTTTTTAATGTTTATTTTAATTTGAAACTGATTACTTAAAATTTGTTGTTTTAAAAATTTTAAATTATCAATAATTACCGGTACTCTAAGTTTAAATCTTATTATTGTTTATATATTATATATGTATTTATTTATATCTCATCGTCTTAAAAATGTTTGTTTTAATATATTTTGTTAGTAAAGGTGTTTCTTGGAATATTCAAGTAACGCTGCAGACAATATTACTTGATAATCTTGGTAACATTTCATAAAGTAATCTCGTCTGCAACGTAACATTAAATAAATAAATACCTTGCTAAACATATAATATAGGTGATTGTGTGTATTGTATAATTTTTTAAAGAAATTCATGGAATGCCTCTTCGAGAAAATTAGCATTGAATATGCGTCAAAAGAATAAAATCTCGCGGAATTATATACCTTCTTTAAAAACGTGTAATGAGCAAAATAATTGCTCAATATTAACCAAACTCGCTAAACATATAACTTAGGTGATTGTGTGTATTGAGTAATTTTTTAAAGAAATTCGTGGAATGCCTCTTCGAGAAAATTAGCCTTAAATATGCGTTAAAAGGCGAAAATCTCGCGGAATTAAATACTTCCTTTACACACTTGTATTGAAAAAAATAATTGCTCAATATTAACCAAACTCGCTAAACATATATCTTAGGTGATTGTGTGCATTGTATAAATTTTTCAAGAAATTTATGGAATGTCTCTCTGAGAAAATTAGCTTTAAATATGCGTCAAAAGATGAAAATCTCGCGGAATTATATACCTTCTTTAAACACGTGTACTGAACAAAATAGTTACTTAATATTCACCGAACTTGGTTAACATATAATTTAGGGGATTTTGTGTATTGCATAATTTTTTAAAGAATTATCATCTGCAAAGTTTATATCAAATAACACGTGAGAGCTAAGGCTAACCGCGCTTACGCGGCGTGTCATGGTACCAGAGTGACGTCACATAGGAGGGGGGTGAGAGGAAAGTTGGAACAGTCGGCGAGCGTCAACATCAAGGAGTGGCCCAGCCCTTGTATTCTATACCCCTGCTTTATCTAGGCCTACCTAACTATGATGAGGGGATTTTTAACTTGGTAAATGTGTACAATTATAAGGATTATAAAAATGTAGACCTATTTCTTAAAATATTTTATTTATATACCTTATTACTGTATATATTTAAATAAAATTATTATCTTTCAATTGCTTTTTATTTTATATTGATAGACCAAAAGATTTAGATTTAGATTAGAAACATGTTATACTTAAACAACGGTTATAATTATATAGTACATTTTCAAAAATTTCTTTTGAGTCGCACATTTTCAAATCGTTCTTTTGAGTCACACATTTTCAAATCATCCTTTATGCAGTCAGCAAAAATATTGGCAAACTAAAAAAAGTCCTAAAAATGTATTATATTTTATTATCAACCTTTTTTTCTCATTATTTATTAAAATGATTAGTTTACTTATAAAAAAGAACTTAACAATGATATCTTATAGCGATATGAAGTTATTTAACAAAAGCATTGGATAAAGATAGTTTTTGCAAAAAACAAAGAAAAGAGACGTTTTTAAAATAACAATAAAGGATAGCCTAAGGGATGTTTTGAATATAATAACAACAATAAAATTAGTTTAAATAAGTATACAAGACGATTTGCGAAGAAAATAAGTTGTATGAGCCGCAACCATTTTGGATTGGATGAGGGATATTTTGGAACAAACAAGAATTTACTCACATCTTTTATATTTATTTTAAATTATTTAAATGTTGTTTTGAAAGAAACTATTGGTTGAATCTGGTAGAAAATATTATCAAGAATTTCAGGCAATTTAATTACGAAAAATAATGGATAATGGATTTGAAAATGAGCGATTCAGTTAACAAACGTAAATCTTGTAAGCGCAACAGAACTTTAAGACAATAACCTGAGAACCTTTGATAGTAGTGATGGGTGGATCAAGAATGATTCGTTCAAAATAATGGGTCATTGGTTGTGCTGAAAAATTTGAATTATGGTTATTTTATGACCCAGTTCACTATCTGAGCCATGTTAAATGAACTGAAACGTGTTGTGAATATTTCGTAACCTCATAACAAAATAAACGGTATCAGGAAACTGACACATACTTTCTCCCTCATTATAGAAACTTAATAAAAAAAATACTATTACCACTTTATTGTGATTTTTTTATTTTTAACAGTCATTTTACCATAAAAATCCATAAAATAACGGAAAAACCAACTTTTCTCAAAAACGGCTCGAACGATTTTGATTAAAATTTTACAGTTTATAGTACGTTAGGTCCCTAATAAACTATAAAATTTTAATCAAAATCGTTAGAGCCCTTTTTGAGAAAAGTTGATTTTTCCGTTATTTTAAGGGTTTTTATGGGAAAAGTACCCTTAAAAATAAAAAATTCACAAAAATGAAAAAAACGCCTGGAGATACCGTAGATTAGTACCTCCATACCAAATTTCATCAAAATCGGACGACTGGTTTAAGCTCTAGGTCTGATAACATCCACACAGACACACAGACACACAGACACACATACAGACACACACACAGACATCACTCCGAAAACCACTTTTTTAGGTTCAGGGGGACCCAAAACGGATATTTCCACCAAAAACTCAAACTCGAAAATTTTGACGAATACAATACTTTCTCCATATACTGTGGTATAGGGGGAGAAAGTAAAAGAACACACATCGAAACATTGTTAAGGACAGTGAGAACAAAAAACAAGCCTACAAGAAAGTATAAAATATGTAAAGGAAAAATATTGGTTCATGACCCAAAAGACCCAAAAGATTCATTCGTTCGTACAATTATTTAGTGAATCCTGTATGAACGCAAAAGCTTCAAAAAAGATATATTGTAGGAAATCATATTTAGGATTTGTTTATGCCAGTCCTCCTGTGCGATAGTTTGGACCAAAAGAACTAAGATTTCTACCAAATAACATTTATAAAAATAGTTACACTATAATACAAATGTCTACCAGCAATGCAAAGGCCTTGACACGATTTAAAATGTCTTTTAAATTTTAAATTTATGGATCCCTATGTTTGTTTGAAATTTAATAGAAGAGGCCTACTAAGACTACTTAGTTCTGGACTTGGTCCAGAGAAAAAGGGTTCTGGGGTCATTTATCTGGATGTTTACGTTATCCTGTTCAACACTACCCTTTGAGAAACACTGTCTAGAGGATGAGTTGGCAGGCTTGGAACTGCTTCATAAACTACATAAGATTATTATAAATCGCTCAATGTCAGTAAGGTTATTAAAGTTGTAATTGAGTATAATTGTACATAGATCAAATTGATTTCCATAGTAAATAAGTGAAGTAATTAATGCCGCAGGTGCATTTTGTGAAGGTCATAACTTCATGCCTGGCTGGCCAGAGCAGGTTTACCAAAAATTAGAGAACGACCGGGATAAATAATCTAATGGAAATCGTATCTGTTGTTCTCAAGTTTTAAATGGGCATACAAACAATTAAATGGTTTTTTTACAATTAAAATTACACTACATAAAGTTTTAAAGGGCGAACGGCTGAACACATTTTTTTATCATAGCTAAGAACACTCTTAATCAAGTCACCTTTAAAAAAAACTAATTCAAAATCGGTTCATCCGTTCAGGAGCTAGTTCATCCGTTCCGTCAACGATGCCACAGACAGATACACAGACACACAGATACACAAATACACAGACACACGGAGACACAGATACACACGATAAACTCATAACACCCCTCTGTTTTTGTCGGTTGTTAAAACTATGACAAAATAAAAAAGTTCAAGTCTCGAATAGAGTGCCCTTTCTCAGAAAAACATTTTTTTCTTGTATAAATAAAGATGAATAATGACTTATATTGTATTTCTCTTGTGCAGGAAGTCGTGTAGAACAAAATTTGCAACAAAAAATAATTGAAATTTGTTATTTTTGACAGTTTTCAGTAAAACATCGCCAGAATCTTTGTCAATTTATTAATCACAGCTCGAGACATAATTACACTAGAAGTATACAGAATTTGGTCAAAACTACCATCAGACTTGACAAAATCATGTCAAAGTGACCGTTCCCAACAACCAGAGTAACCTACCAATACAGAGTTCCCAATACATGAGACTGACCTACCACAGCACAGGTTTTACTTTAATAGACTTGCTTAGCTAAATTTCCAGTTACCAGTGAGTTCCGGTAGATGGTGCTGATGTGTCAACCAGTTTCGGATATTGCGGACATCTTCTAGCTTGTCCTTGGGTACTTCCACTTTAACGTTCATGAACGGATGACGGGTCTTCATGTTTCTGTAACAATGTCATTATCAGTTTATTGTCCAAGACTACTTCGTTACATTCTAAATTAGGTAAGGAAACTGGAAAGCATTTAAAATGCAACCGTAAGATGTAAGCTGCAAAATTACATTAAATTAAACAATAATAACGTAACTAAACTAAACTGTAATTTTTCAGGTCTCTAACTGAATAGCAAATGCATGAATTATTATTTTTAAGGGTAATCAGAATTAATTAATTAATTAAATAATTACAGTAATAATTCCCTTAAGATTCCCTTAAGGGGGCGCTTACCCTGCCGCCATATTGAATCTGATTCCCATAAGAGCAATGCTACAGAATAAATCATTTTTTCCCGTTAATTCATGGAATAAATTTAAAATTTTGGTTTCATTTTGAAGTACTATCATATGCGGATGTTGATTGCCGAATATATTTTCAATACCCGTGTTGTTGTTTTCATAAACGTATGATATAAATAATAAAAAATAGTAAACTTTATTAATTTTTTACTCAGTTGCAAAAAGAGATATTGCAAAAAACCTTAGCAATCAACACCCACAGTCTATTTTACTTTAAGAAAAAAAATACAGCTTTCGTTTTTTGCCAAAAACAACACAAAAATATGCTTAATAGTGAAGGTATGTTTTGGTTATTTAACATTGAAATTGGTACCCAACTTCGCCGTTTTGAATGTAGAGAGCCGAGCCTTAAGGGGTGCAAACCCTGGACGAAATAGGCCTCTTCAATATAACGTATTGAATTTTGAATATAATCTTTTGTAATTTGCAGGAAATCGTTCATGAACATCTAAATTATAATTCGTAGATGACGAAAATGGTAAATTATCAATTTTTATTAAAGTTATTTGATTGTTCACAATACGAAAAACATGAATTTCAGCCGAGTCACCTAATAGCAGTAAAACATCGGGGCGAATTTTGCTACCTAGTAACTGTACATTGAAGTTTTCTGCAAATTTAAATGACGTGAGCACTGCGCTCATGGCGAAAACTTAAACTAAGACCGCCGTTATTAAAAACGAAAGCGATATTCTAGTCGCGGTCGAGCACTTCAGCAACGTATTATCATAGGCCAGTCTTCTCAAGGTTGGCTCCGGTCTACTGGTATTGCTCACCCTTAATTAATGACTCAAGATTAGTTTTAAATAAACAAATAGATTTAATTAACTCGCCGCTTTTTTAACCTTTGTCATTGCCCAGCTCTTCCCTCCCCCATCCCTAACTTAACGGTTATGGCCTAACTTCGCGAAGCGGTTGAGTGTTGAATTTTGTTGTTCCTTTAGTCTTTAAGTTCGAGAATCCTGTAGCGGGCGAAACCTCGGTCGGCACGGCTCAATAAATAATCTGTTAAAGTACAAAAAAGTGTATTATTTATTACTAACACCTTTTACTGGACAGGTATTATTAATTTATACATTGGAGCTTTCTGCAAATTTAATTGACGTACGCACATGGCGAAAACTAAAACTAATACCGGCGTTAGTAAAAACTAAAGTGTATACAAACTATATTCTAGTCACGCTCGAGCACTTCACCAATGTAATATCATAGGCCAGCCTTCACAAGGTTGGCTCCACTCACTGGATTCGACGCTTTTTCTCCACCTCCTTAAACTCATTCCATCTCTTAAACTAAAGTTATTAACGAAATGCAAATGGTCATTCTTTTATATCAACTAGAATAATAAGTACAAAATTTCAGCTCTCTAGCTTGAAGTAAGTTATTTCAATTTGGTAACGCTTTTTCGTTACTCGTATTTTATATTTGTCATTGCCATAGCAACCGATATTAATTAATAACACTTTTTTTCGTTACGCGTTACATTTTCTATTTGTTGACTCCTACCGCAACCCTCGTTAAGGAACTTCGTTCCAAAACGACAAGGGTAAGTTTGTGCAACCCGTTTAATGCCTTATAGCTGAGATCGATGGGCTACACCAAGGAAATTCATCAAACTACTTCACAGTAATGGTCACTGCTTTACTGTTTTACCTAACCTTTGTTCCATAATTAGCCTATACCCTTACACAGGAAACTAAATAAGTTACAAAAACTTATCCTTGACGTATTTTAAAGTGTTTTTTAGTTATTCTCATTAAAAAGTGTAGATGAATAATGGAACAAATTGATTATTTTTTCGAACTAGGCCTGTACATTGATGAGTACCGAGCTAATTTTCAGCTTAATCGGTTAAGCCGTTCTATAGAGATATACAATATTTAGTAAAAAATAAAATGGCGGATGTAGCTATAAATACAAGTCTGTTTACAACGTACATATTCCTTTATTACTCAACAGGATAGTTGAACGCTGCGATAAAGTCAAGTATTCGCGAAAACCAGTTTAGAGCTTAGCTAATAGTAAAACTACAAAGCAAGGACAAAGCGTTTCCCGTTTTTTCTCAAGTAAAAAAAAAACACATTCTAGAAGTACGCATTACTAACTACACAGCGTGTTTAACAATCTAGCATTGAAGGAAAACTTTGTACAAAACGTCTGTGGGTTGTACGACAATAAGGCATTGAAGATTTGAACGTTTTGGTTCAAATCTACCGTTAAAGTCTCTTCGATTAAATAGATGGTTTGCAAGTAAGTCTGCAGTATAGGCTGTGGGCTGATCGACTATAACGCACTGTTGAGTAAACTTCAAACAAACCTACCGTTAAAGTCTCTTC
>JAGFPH010004498.1:97877-112394 GCA_018207615.1 Philaenus spumarius | reverse complement strand
CTATCACATGAACCTTAGCTATTGGTTTACCAAATACATGTTTTTTTTATATGTCGTCCAATAAAGATTTGAGTTTTAATTGGAAAACTCTTGCCACTAAATCTGGACGATTTTCAATTGATTGTCCAACATCCAAGTTATTTACTATTTCTGGTCACTTTGGATTGCTAGTCATTGTAATAAAGAGATCTGGCTTTCCGTATTTCCGTACTATCGCCATGGCGTCTTGATAGTTTTGCGTCATGTTGCGAGGACTTCCAATGAATGAAGATGGAATTATTATCGGTTTTCCTGGTTTCAAACCCTGGAAATCAGCTTCGGTTTGTAAATGGTCCATTAGACCTGTGTATTTTTCAACTCTAAGCTTGTCTTGGTTGAATTTGTTAAAGTTGAGGCGATTCCCTTCAGTTTTCACGTAGGCGTCAACAATATATTGTTGCGTAAGTTTACCAGCGGAAAGGAAAGGATTAAAATCATCTCTGATTGCTAATTTATGAGCATAGTATTGCATTTGAAGTTATTAAATTTTTACTGAAGACAGGTACAAACAATTAATTTTTCACCGAATAAAGATATCGGAAAGTAATTTTTATAGGCCTAATCAGTAAAGGTATTAACATTTGTTGTAACAATCTGATTTTGTTATATTATTATTAAAGATATGTTTTCTATGTGTGGTTCAAATTTTATTAAAATCGGTTAAATATTTTTAAAGTTATTCAATTTTTACATAAGGCTCCATGAGAAGCATATGGAGCTTATGAGAAACTGCGCATCCACTCGTGAACCCTTCCGTTAGTATTCTATATACCGTAGTAATAATGATAATGTTCTGGTTTATTTAAAATAAACCCTGAAGATCTGCAGAAATAGGGTTGTCATTTCAAACCAAAAATCTCTAAAAAATTCACAGATAAATATAACGATGAATAGTTAATATTTCATGTTAATTTGTTCATAATAATGACTCTGTTTTATTTCAATTAAAACAAACCACACTAAAATCAGCTAAATAGATCTAGAGCAATATAATAGGTATCAATAGGGTTTTAAACTAAAATTAAAAAAATGAACATTACATAATTGTTTGATAATAATGACTATAGTAAAGTTTATTTCAAACAAACCGCACTAAAGTCAACCGGGTAGATTTCCAAAAATAGGTATCAATAGGGTTTTAAGCTAAACCAAAAAAAATGGAAAGGTGCTTAAAACAAACCGCACTAATATCGGCCAGGTAGATCTCCAGAAATAGATATCAATAGGATTTTAACGTAAAACCAAAAAAACTCAAAAAGTGCCCTTTTAAATATGCCCGTGAAATAAAATTGACATTTCATAATTTTTTTATATTAACGACAACATTGTCTGTCATTTAAAACAAACAGCACTAAAATCGGACCGGTAATTCTTTAGAAATAGCTATCAATAGGATTTTAACATAAAACTAAAAGAACTCAAAAAGTGCCCTTTTAAATATGACCATGAAATAAAATTGACATTTCATAATTTTTATCTAATTTAACTATAGATTAGTTTATTTAAAACAAACTGCACTAAAATCGGCCTGGTAGATCTCCAGAAATATATATCAATAGGGTTTTAACCTAAAACAAACAAACAAAAAATCGGAAAAGTGCCCTTATAAGTACACCAATGGAAAAAATTATATTTCATAATTTGTTGATAACAATGACTGTAGTTGATGTCATTTAAAACAAACTGCACTAAAATCGGCCGGGTAGATCTCAAGAAATAGATATCAGTAGGATTTTAACCTAAAACCAAAAAAACTCAAAAAGTGCCCTTATAAGTGCACTAATGAACAAAATTTACATTTCTTAATTATTTGATATTAATGACTGTAGTTTATATCATTTAAAACAAACCGTACTAATCGGCCAGGTAGATCTCCAGAAATAGATATCATTAGGATTTTAACGTAAAACAAACAAAAAAACTCAAATAGCGCCCTTATAAGAATACCAATGAAAAATGTATGTTTCATAATTTTTTTGATAATAATGACTGCAGTTTGTGTCATTTAAAACAAATCGCACTAAAATCGGCTTGGTAGATATCCAGAAATAGATATCAATACTGTTTTAACGTATAACCAAACAAACTCAAAAACCGCCCTTATAAGTACACCAATGAACAAAATGTACATTTAATAATTTTTTGATAATATTTACAACATTTTCTGCCATGTAAAACAAACAGCAATAAAATCAGCTCAGTAGATTTTTAGAAATAGCTATCAATAGGATTTTAACATAAGACTAAAAAAAACTCAAAAAGTGCCCTTTTAAATATGCCCATAAAATAAAATTGACAGTTCATAATTTTTTTGTATTAACGTCAACATTTTCTGTCATTTAAAACAAACAGCACTAAAATCGGACCTGTAGTTCTTCATAAATAGCTATCAATAGGATTTTAACATAAAACAAAAAGAACTCAAAAAGTGCCCTTTTAAATATGACCATGAAATAAAATTGACATTTCATAATTTTTTGATAATATTAACAAAATTCTCTGTAGTTTAAAACAAACAGCACTAAAATCGGCCCGGTAGATCTTCAGAAATAGCTATCAATAGGATTTTAACATAAAACACAAAAAACTTAAAAAGTGCCCCTTTTAAAGTGCCCATGAAATAAAATTGACATTTCATAATTTTTTGATAATAATGACAACATTTTCTGTCTTTTAAAACAAACAGCACTAAATTCGGCCAGGTAGATATCCAGAAATAGATATCAATACTGTTTTAACGTATAACCAAACAAACTCAAAAACCGCCCTTATAAGTACACCAAAGAAAACAATTTACATTTCATAATTTTTTGATAATAATGACTAAAGTTTATGTCATTTAAAACAAACCGCACTGAAATAGGCCAGAGAGATCTCCAGAAATAGATACCAATAATGATTTAACGAAAAACTTAAAAACTAAAAAACCGCCCTTATAAGTACACCAATGAACAAAATGTACATTAAATAATTTTTTTATAATAATGACAACATTTTCTGCCATGTAAAACAAACAGCAATAAAATCGGTTCAGTAGATTTTTAGAAATAGCTATCAATAGGATTTTAACATAAGACTAAAAAAACTCAAAAAGTGCCCTTTTAAATATGCCCATAAAATAAAATTGACATTTCATAATTTGTTTATATTAACGTCAACATTTTCTGTCATTTAAAACAAACAGCACTAAAATCGGACCTGTAGTTCTTCAGAAATAGCTATCAATAGAATTTTAATATAAAACAAAAAAAGAACTCAAAAAGTGCCCTTTTAAATATGCCCATGAAATAAAATTGACATTTCATAATTTTTTGATAATATTAACAACATTCTCCGTAGTTTAAAACAAAAAGCACAAAATCGGACCGGTAGATCTTCAGATATAGCTATCAATAGGATTTAAACGTAAAAGCCAAAAATCTTAAAAAGTGTCCTTTTAAATATGCCCATGAAATAAAATTGACAATTCATAATTTTTTGATAATAATGACAACATTTTCTGTCTTTTAAAACAAACTGTACTAAAATCGGACGGGTAGATCTTCAGAAATAGCTATCAATAGAATTTTAACATAAAAGAAAAAAAAACTCAAAAAGTGCCCTTTTAAATATGCCCAAGAAATAAAATTGACATTTCATAATTCTTTGATAATGATGACAAAATTGTCAGTCATTTAAAACAAACTGCACTAAAATCGGATCTTCAGAAATAGCTAACAATAGAATTTTAACGTAAAACCCAAAAATCTTAAAAAGTGCCCTTTTAAAAATGCCCATGAAATAAAATTGGCAATTCATAATTTTTTGATAATAATGACAACATTTTATGTCTTTTAAAACAAACAGCACTAAAATCGGCCCGGTAGATCTTCAGAAATAGCTATCAATAGGATTTAAACATAAAAGCAAAAAAACTTAAAAAGTGCCCCTTTTAATATGCCCATGAAATAAAATTTACATTTCATAATTTTTTGATAATAATGACAACATTTTTAAACAAACTGCACTAAAATCGGATCTTCAGAAATAGCTAACAATAGAATTTTAACGTAAAACCCAAAAATCTTAAAAAGTGCCCTTTTAAAAATGCCCATGAAATAAAATTGACAATTCATAATTTTTTGATAATAATGACAACATTTTATGTCTTTTAAAACAAACAGACCTAAAATCGGCCCGGTAGATCTTCAGAAATAGCTATCAATAGGATTTAAACATAAAAGCAAAAAAACTTAAAAAGTGCCCCTTTTAATATGCGCATGAAATAAAATTTACATTTCATAATTTTTTGATAATAATGACATTTTCTTTAAATTAAAACAAATAGCACTAAAATCAGCTTAGCCTAGTAGATCTTCAGAAATAGATATCAATAGGATTTGAACATAAAAGCCAAAAAATTTAAAAAGTGCCCCTTTTAATGTGCCCATGAAATAAAATTGACATTTCATAATTTTTTTATAATAATGACAACATTTTCTGTCTTTTAAATCAAACAGCACTAAATTCGGCCCGGTAGATCTTCAGAAATAGCTATCAATGTAATTTAAACGTAAAAGCAAAAAAACTTAAAAAGTGCCCTTTTAAGTATGCCCATGAAATAAAATTGACA
The DNA here is from genome assembly GCA_018207615.1 of Philaenus spumarius. Classification (NCBI taxonomy): domain Eukaryota; kingdom Metazoa; phylum Arthropoda; class Insecta; order Hemiptera; family Aphrophoridae; genus Philaenus; species Philaenus spumarius. The sequence continues at coordinate 107,743 of JAGFPH010004498.1, read as the reverse complement.
TTTCATAATTTTTTGATAATAATGACAACATTTTCTGTCTTTTTAAACAAACAGCACTAAATTCGGCCCGGTAGATCTTCAGAAATAGATCTACCAACATAAAAGCCAAAAAACTTAAAAAGTGCCCTTTAAGTATGCCCATGCAATAAAATTTACATTTCATAATTTTTTGATAATAATGACAACATTTTCTGTCTTTTAAAACAAACAGCATTAAAATCGGCTCTGTAGATCTTAAGACATAACTATCAATAGGATTTTAACATAAAAGCCAAAAATCTCAAAAAGTGCCCTTTTAATGTGCCCATGAAATAAAATTGACATTTCATAATTTTTTGATAATAATGACAACATTGTCTGTCAATTAAAACAAACAGCACTAAAATTGGCCCTGTAGATCTTCTGAAATAGCTATCAATAGGATTTTAACATAAAACTCCAAAAACTTTAAAAGTGTCCCTTTTAATGTGCCCATGAAATAAAATTGACATTTCATAATTTTTTGATAATAATGACAACATTTTCTGTCTTTTTAAACAAACAGCACTAAATTCGGCCCAGTAGATCTTCAGAAATAGCTATCAATAGGATTTAAACATAACAGCCAAAAAACTTAAAAAGTGCCCTTTAAGTATGCCCATGCAATAAAATTGACATTTCATAATTTTTTTGATAATAATGACAACATTTTCTGTCTTTTAAAACAAACATCATTAAAATCGGCTCTGTAGATCTTCAGAAATAGCTATCAATAGGATTTAAACATAAAAGCCAAAAATCTCAAAAAGTTCCCTTTTAATGTGCCCATGAAATAAAATTGACATTTCATAATTTTTTGATAATAATGACAACATTTTCTGTCATTTAAAACAAACAGCACTAAAATCGGCATGGTAGATCTTCAGAAATAGCTATCAATAGGATTACCAAACGTTTAAGGGTCTAGTGAATTATTATATAAGTATGATTGTAAATATATAATTTCAAACCTATATACTTGTGTTGTTCAACTGATTGAAAGGCGTCGCGAAAATCGTTTTTTCTTTTCTCTATAAAAACAAGCTGTATACTAAAATTAAAAGTAACAAGTTATATTTCGGACTGGATAACAGCTGCAGCCAGATTTCATAGTTCATTTTTACTACCATTTAAATCAACATTCCGATAAAATAAGCACTAATAAAAATACGTATTTCCTCTTTGCACTAACGGTTGCAGTTATCAGACAAACACTTTTGGGCAAAGGATTTTAGTGAATTTTAGAAGATATAACTGTAAACGGATGCAACGCTGAACGTGTAAGAGAGTTTATTAATATTTTTTTATTTTCAACCCTTAATTTTAACTCTTTGCCTTAAGGGTTGCAGTCAACAAAACAAATTTCTAACGGAGAGTGTTGGTAATATTTACAACAATTTTGAACGTGTTTTATACCGTGTATTTTTTCTGCTAAAAAAATTGAGCCAAACTCTTGATGTAAGGTTCGGAAGCATACTAAATTGTTTAAAGCAAATTTTTAGACAATATTTAAAAATTATAAAATACTCTAAATTGATGAAATGCTGTGTGTAATAAGAAAGTAATTGTTATTTTCTTAGTTAAAAACCGTACAAGTGAGATAACATCGACCAATGTCGGTAGATATCAGGGTAGCTCAGATGGTAGAGCATGAGGACGGAAACCTGAAGGTCCCGGGTTCAACTCCCGGTCTTGGTCTATGTTTTTTCACTTGTAATTTAATTAAATATCCCTTGCTGAGGAAGTGTGTAAGCGAATAAAACAATGTTATTTTCTCCTTTATTTAATTTTAACTCTAATATTCCTACCAGCAGCACCAGAGTTGCAGTTACAAAAACAAGTTTCAAACAAAAAAGATTTTGATGATGTTCAGAAGAATTAGTACGAAACATACTTTCTATAAAGTTTTGACAAAATGTTGGATTTCCTACAGCTTTTCTGAGTGCTATGAGTACTCTAAATGATTATTTCCAGATTTATCCGCAGTACTTATGGAAATAAAAAATTTCGGAAATATCTTAAAATGTACAAATCTCAAACTTTTAAAATAAAAAAGTTTTCATTAAAAAATTATAATTTTGAAAGTATACCCGAAACGGGAGTATCAGAAAATAATCTTCGACTCTTTTAAATTCACAGAAGAGAAATTTTGAACTGCTTATTTTAATATACATGCTGGATTAACATACTTTGTAAACATAACAAATTTCACTGTAATATTTTAACCTTTCGGCAAAAACTACTTTGCCACATAAACAAGAGATCCTATTGGTGTACCGTTTTAACTGTTAGCATTACAGTACTTGACCGTAAAAAAAATAAAAGTTCACTGTTACGATATGTGAGGCTAAAATGAAAGACAGTATCTAGTAATCTAGTGATCGTCCTTTAAGCGTTCATAATGTAATTATTTTCTGGAATATACAGTAATTGAAATTTTCATAGAAGACACTAAACTGTTAAAATTTGCTCTGGCATTAGCTTGTGAAAATTATATCCTACTCATGTTGAATTAAATTAAATTTGCTCGAAGCTACGTTAGATTTAGAAAATATCTTTTATTTAAAACCCTTATTATTTTAGATATATTTGTGATTTGGTTTTCGTTTAACAAATAATATAAGTATGGGGGTTTTGAAATTGGTTGAAATTTCTTACAACCATTTTTTATATAAAGTTGCTACAGAATGTTTGTAGAACTTTGATTAAAACAATGAATTCACTGAATTGCTTGGACACAATATTATTTCTGAATGGTGTAATATAAAGTAAAGCCAGTGATTTGAACTATATGTGTTATGATTTATTGTTTTCATATTCCTATACAACAATTCAAAACATATTTAATTTGAAATGTTCTTCAGCCACTCTAGCTGGCCTGGTGAATGCCCTACACAGTTGGATACAGAGCATAACTTGCAATGCCGCAATTATTGTTCCTGTTACGAGACATTAAAATGTACCCCTTTAGGCCGAAACTAACTCCATGGGAGTTCTTTACAATCCAGTAATCTAATCCCTTACTAGTGGTACCATACCCTACTATTAACACAGCATGATCAAGGTATGTTGAGCTGCAATTTGGATTGTAGTAAACACCTAAAACAAAACAAAAAATACCTAATCATCTTTATTTGCAACATGAAACAATGACATGTCATATGTATCGTAGCTCGTTAAAATAACACACACATGTTAACTAAATATTGAAGGTTTGCATGCATTTAAAAAAATATGCTACAGTTAAAATAGTTATAATAAACAAATAGTTCGACCAAGCAGCTGAACCGCTGACGTGAGTTGAGCAAATTTCCAAAATTAAATTTATAGGCCTATGTTTTAGGGTTTCAACCAACAATTTGGGAAATAGGTCTACTCACGACGGTGATGAATAGCTGCAAAAAGCTTCGCACGCCATTCCGCATATTGGGAGTATCTTCGACACTCAAAACATTGCGTGCTCCGCACGCCAACCCCCATATTGGGAGTATCTTCAATACACAATGCATTGCGAGCTTCGCACGCCAACCCCACAGTTGGATCCACCACATGGCATTGAACCGGGTAGGCTTCTATATCATTTTACGTTTTGATCAATTTTGGGGGAACCAAGCGAGCTATAAGAATAACATCCTATATTTAAATTTGTAGAAACAAACTGAAAAACAAATTCATTCTCTTAGGAAAAATATAAAAAAATAGTTATTTCCGGTCAAAAATCGTGCTTCCGATTGTTGGATTTTTTTTTTTTTTTTTTTATAACGAACTCGTCCGAACGACGTAGACAACCAACATGTGTACCAAACTTGAACCGAATCCGACTAAAAATGCGGCCGCTAGAGTGCGAACACATTTATATACACATGATTTTTAATGACACCCCAAAAATTGTTCTGGGGACTATGATCGATGCTCATTTGTTACTCCCAACCTTTGGTCTTATCATAAGGGCCACTGCAATAGCTCATTTTTGCTATGGAAATTCGCTATTAAGCCCTTCCCGATACCCATACACTGAATTAGAAACACCTGAAAGTATTCATTCGCAGAGTAAAACGTATTTTCAAGGCTCAGAACGATCTCCTGTAAATCTCAATAGAATCTGTTTATAACATTTTCTTCGTGCACTGGACGACCTCATACCACACTGGAAAATCCTTCGTTCTAAGAATGTAAGTAATTATGGATATGATGCTGACAATGTTTTTATCAGATAATGTATTATTTTTTGGTCGTGTTGATTAGAATCAAATATATTCTCATTGCTCTAAACTAATTTAAATTTCAGCTTCAACCGTTTTCAAAAACAGTTGTTTTATGATGAGTTTTGTGCAGCGAGCACAGAATACAATAGAGAGGGCATCCCGTAAATAGCAGTAAGCAGGGTTGAAGCCATGTCACCCATCTTTGATGTGTGTAGAAACGTTGTTGGGGCCATAAATGCGTGGTTCTGTAAACGGTGCTCGCCTTGATAACACCGTCATTTGAACCACTTAGGATGGGACAAAAATTACCAAATTTTATACATAGGTAGATGGATATTGAAGAAAGGCAACAGTATTCGTAGAAAGTGTAATACCTATTGTGTTTTTATTAAAATAATAATTAAAACTAACCCTTTTACATTAAATTAAATTTATGTCATGAAAAAGTTAGTATGCGAGAACTTTTTTTATGTTTGAGGTAGAAAAATAACTTCCAGCGAGAAAGTTGTAGCTAATTAGATCTTAAATTTTCATTCCAAACAATTTTCGATGGAACTTATAGTTTGTTCAATAATCCAAAGTAAATAACCGCTATGTTTAGTTGTACGCGCCCACCGTCGCGGACCACGGCTCCACGCTGTTCTACCACAAAAGTTAGCTCCTCGTCTGATTTGTTTTACTCTTTACATGCTGAGGAAGTTAAAACAAAATAAGTAGGAGCACATGGCAGTTCACAAACAAAATTAGACACCTAATCATATGTTTTAATGCAAACAAAGCAAGATATACAATTTTCTTATTCTCCATAAGAATAACATTGGACAACGTACTGTGTTTAGTACTTTCAATATCTCTGTAACCGACAGACGTAGATAAATTTTAAAAAACACCAAATTGTTCGTCATTTTAAACCAAATTCAATGATGAAAAGTAAAGTTTGATTTACTAAAATATTATACGTAAAAAACTCAAAAAACCGCTCGGCACTAGAATGACTCATGCTCTGCGGCCGCCATGTTGGATGTGTTTTACGCTTTCGGGTGGCTTCAACTCACTGTTACTGCGTATTGTATTCTGTGCTCACTGGTTTTGTGTCGTATGTTTTTTCGGACTTACACCTACATTTAAGTAGATTGTAGACAAGTTTTATATGCACATAAAATTATAGACTTTGACTAAACTTTTTAAAATAAGCCTCTTTATTTTTTTTACCACAAAGTTAAGTAGGCCTACTGTACATAAATCGTTACCCTACCTAAAAATTATTCCTAAATTCATCTGAAATTTAAAATGTTAAACTCATTTACATCATTACGACAGAACACTTTAAAGTCCAAGTAAAATTCAAAATCACTTTAAAAATGTCGGGTTCTTTAAAAATGTAACGTTAAAGATATTGATTTATACAAACTTGTTTTTTAAATCACATAAACAAATAACGAAAGTCATCTATTTAAAATAAAATTATTTTGCAAGATACTAATAGTGCCTGCAATAAAAAGAACAGTGACCTTCACATGTACAATTTGTAATGAAAATTAATTATTATTGATTGGCCTATTGGACTGGTTATAATTATTAATAGAAAAGTGTTGATGGTTTCAATACACACCATGTTTGTAGTGATCAAATTCACCTCTGGAGTCAACTCCAACAGAGATTGGTCCGATCTTAGCTACGTTAGCCAGAAGTTTCTTCTCGTCACGTTTAGGGCTAAATACACGTCCAGTGCAGGTTGCTCCTACATTTTTGGGATTAAAGTGGCAGCCTTCGTCCTAGAATATAATGTTTTGAATAGTAGCTTTAAATACAAATATTTTTCTAATTAAATCATACGAAGGTTAGAAAAACTTGTTGTTATTTTAACAAGAGAGTTTATATCTTCCACGAACATTAAAAAATTTTAAACAAAAAAATACGTTCTTGTTAATTTGTTATGAAATTTCATTAGGTTGGGAATTAGGTAAAAATTATAAGAGTTTGCCCCTCAACTAACATCGCTGGACGTTAACCCCCAAACAGAGTTCCGTTTCAAGGCCTAGTTTATTCTACGAATTTAAAGTCGAAGTTGGTATGAATCTAATGGATATTTTTAAAATTTAATTTCTTTTATTCTTTATAAATTTTTTTATATCGTACTTTTTGCATTATAGTTGTTATTATTTAATTTTAAAAAAAATTTATAAATTATTGTTTATTTGAGGTCCTTTTTAATAAGTGTACTTTTGAAGAATGAACAATAAAACATATTATACGTAAATAGATTTCCTATTATAATAAGGACTGCTTGAGTAAACGAAGGTAAAGAAGAAGTTCATAATATTAAGAAAGATAATAAGTTGTAGAAAGGAAAATGATCAATTAGTTTCCAGAAGATTCAATTCTGATTGTATGACTATGATAGAGAACAACACAAATAATCAAATTGTAGAAAAACATATTAAAAAGACTTGATGGTAATTTGTACGCAATGAGTTCGATTCTACGGAAAATATCTTAAGATCATAGTTTTTAGTCTTACTATGATGATCTACCGGATTTCTGAACGGCACAGCACGATCCTTGGCCATGGTAGACCTTCACTGTGCCATTTCTCGAATAACGTGTATGACTCTTGCATTCACCACGATTTCTATTCGTACGGCAACCTATTTTTAGTTGCATTTTCCGTGCCTCCTTAGTGTGTTGTAACTATGGTGGAATTTGTATTTAATTTATAAAAATTATACGAATACATGAAGACATATTTTACATTGTGTAGATTAAATATTTCATATATTATATCAGTAATATTATATTTTTTATAATGAAATAATAATATATTATAATTATATTATTTATGTAATTTACATTATAACATAATTAATCAGTACATACGTATGACTAAAATATACCTTTTACTAATTACTGCTAATAATTATTGCTTTAAAAATATTTGAATTTCAGGAATTATTATTGTTTTCATATACTTATATGTTAAGTACTCATTTGCCTTCTGGCATAGGTTCGAAATGTTTTATAAAACATTTATTTAAATATAAGTTTATTAGCTGCATATATCCTTAGTAGTAGTATATCCTTATAATACAATTCTAATTGTGAAATTCGCCTTTAGGCCCACGTTTTTTGTTTTGTAGATTTGTTTTGCTGACTAAGATGAAGATGTCAAACGTACGTTGAACCCAGAAAACTCGCGACAATTATCTACATAAACTTTAATTAAAAATTCTACTAAGTTTATTTAACAAATTCAAAGTCTTGCCATTGTTAATTTAGAAGCGTAAATTGTGAATTTGTTAAGAGTTAAATAAATGCTTTAGCTTGAATACACATAACGATGAATTAAAAAAACCTTCTATTAGAGATTATTGTAGCTCACCAAACCCGTGTATTTGTACGTTGCCTCAGTATCGATTCCACCGTTTGTCTGTATGTAATCGAATGCAGTTGCTACATCACCGCCAAAACAACAACGTTCATAAATATCACAGTCCATCAGGTTCTGTTCGCTGAGTGAAACTAGTTTTTTCGTCTTCAGGAAATGTTGTCCTTCTAAAGATCCTGTCTGTAAATTAAAAACTGTTATGAAGCACAATTTTTAAACAATTAATTAACTAAACAAAGGTACACGTACGTAGCTTCAAGGCCGTAGAAAGGAAAATTTTGGGGGGGTCAGGTCAGGACCGGGGATTTGAATTTAAACCCTTTTAACACGTTCACTGCTAAGGACGCACATGTAAGCTTGACACTGAACACTATGAGAAGCGGCCGACGCACAGTGCAGTGCACGATAACCCTCGTATTGGGAGTACTTTCAATACAAAATGCATTGCGTGCTTCGCACGCCAACCCCCGTATAGGAAGTATTTTCAATACACATAGCATTGCGTGCTTCGCACGCCAACCCCCGTATTGGGAGTATTTTCAATACGCAATGCATTGCGTGTTTTGTTAGAGTAAAGTATTTTTGTTGAACTTTCATAGTTGTTTTCTTATGATCAAGCTCACAAGAGAGCAAGGCTGTGACTTACTGCATCTACGTATATTGTACCTTGTACTTTAATCAAGTAGGCCTAAATCTAAATATCAGTATGCATGCAATGCACAATGATGTAAAATACGTTGCTTTATTCTCTGTTGTGTTGTCTATTTTATTATAGTTTAATTTGAAATTTTTAAACCAGTTTTAATTTTTACTGCTAAATTTCGGGATTTCAGGAGGGTTTTTGACCCCCTAACCCTGTAGCTTCGCCCTTGCGTAGCTTAAAGTGTGCTACAGGTTAATTTGTATTTAAACCACGCAGTATGAAACGTTAGAATTTATTTACCTGCAGTTCTAAAATATGACATTAACCAAATAAAACTTCATCAGGTTTTTTTGCAAAAATATTTTTACTAGTAAGTATCTTCTATAGATCATAAATGAAGAGTTAAAGAAAAGAACAGGCTCAGTCAATTTTTTAAAATAATTTTTTTTTATTAATTTGAAATTTTGTTGAGTTTATTTGAAAAAAATACGAAAAAACAGGCTCTGTCCATGTTAAAAACAGGTTGAAATATTTTTCAAAAGGGAAAGGAGAGGCTAAGAACAGCTAACAAAAAACGGTCTCCTGTAACATTTTTAATTTGTGACCGATCTTGTTCTTTCCGTTATCCCTTCAAATATTAGATCGTTTGTACGAGTTTTGATTTCGTTTAAAACATACCAAGTTGTCATATTCTATTCATTTTTCGTTTCTGTTTCCAGATATACTGTTGAAAAACATTATATTATAGATATGTGTTCCATAGCGAGGCACGGCATGCCTCTAAAATACCACACTATATATATTTATATGAAAGTTATGTAGACGAATAACAATGATTTGCCTTACTTTGGCTCCACCACGTGACTTCTTCTTATTGAAACTGACGCGTTTTAGAGTATCTTCAGAGTATTTACATTAATATCACTCTACCGATATCGTCAACACATTAAGATTAGTACAAAACATATTACGGACAAAACACAACATTTAAACATATAAATAAACTCCAAAAGAACATGAGTCTTGTGTACAGGATCTTAGCTTAAGTAGTTTTAGCGCAGTAAGCATTGTCATTGTTTTCTTGCAAGAGCGTTAGGTAGTTAGTGTTAGTCGAGGTGGCACTCGGTGCACATCAAATGTACTTGAATTGTTAAATAAGTTTTAAAGTTGTATTTAAAATCTTGTTCAATTATAAAAAAGTTTTTTTGTTTTTTATAAAGACACATCCTCGAGACCAAACCATAACTGCACAGTAGGTACGACACATCGGGGAAATTAGTGCATATAATTTGTCTCCATCAGTTCCATCTGATTAACAGAAGTGTTGAACAGATCGTCCACGTTAAGTGAATATTATCAAGAAGGATCGATAACTCAATTTAATAGGTGTACATTATAAAATTTAGCACAAGTAATCAGCTAGTGAATAGCGGATATCTAAAAATATCTATATCTATATCTATATAGCGGATATAACTGTAGAGCGGATATCTAAAAAGGAAATGAAAATTGTGAGAAGTTTGTGAGTGTGACGTGTTCCCGCGAACACGGAAAATAAAATACCAGTGTTGTGAAAAAAAACTCATTGTAAGTAAACCTCATATTTAGTTATAAT
>JAGFPH010004498.1:69549-79581 GCA_018207615.1 Philaenus spumarius | reverse complement strand
ATTTCATTATTATAGATTTATAGTTGGATAGATTTGAAGAAGAGTTATTAATTTCTTGGTGTTTTTAGTTTTTCTAAAACAGTTTAAATTCAAGTCATAAAAAAATAAATACGTTAGTTTGTGCTTTCAAAATAATTTGAATTATAAAAAATGCCTATTTACTAACCCCATGTAAAGAGAGCACTGCAAAAATAAAAGTAATAAGTTTACTACTAGCTATATAAAACACAGTGTAACTGCAATGGGCACGGCTCTGAAAGGAGATTGGAGAAGAGCATTAGTGTTAAACAAAATAAAGTAATTGAGGTAAATAATACTATTATGGTATAATTGAGTTAGGGAAATTTAAAAAAATATATATAGTTTTCTTATCTACATCACACATTTTTTAGTAAAAAATATAAAAGTCATAAAACATTTGAAAATGTTGTTTGAATAGGCTCCAAACAATAAATTCAATAAAATTGAAGAAAGTTGAATAAATAGTACCCAAATTAAAGAGATTTATAAGTTAAAGGGTTTGAGTCGCGATAAAGGTGGAGTAATTCTTAAATTTAAATAAATTTAAACCTATTATAAATAAATATAACAAAGAGAGGGTGATATTTATAAAACTTTTATTGTACCAAGAAAGATAAATACACACGCAATTATGACTTGGTTGCCAGTTGTAGACTTTATAGTAAATGAGCTTTTTAAAAGTAGGAAGATGAGAGCAGTTTCCGGAGACGGAAATGACAATGGTAATGAAAGAACCGGTGGCGAATACAATGCTAAACAGGCTCGTTTTAGCTTTTATTCTGTCTACGTACGCAAGACTGATTTTCCTAGTATAACAAATCAGCTGCTGTAATGCATATGTTAAAAATAATCAACCTTCCCAAGTTTGCCAGCAAATGGTTAATTTGTTAAATTGAAAGTTATTATGTCAACTACCTAGGCAACTCAGAAGACAATGTTTAAATTTGATTTAAATTACAATTACAATAAAATCAGTATTTACAATAAAAAACTAAACACACAAAACACACTATAACAACAAATAAAAATTATAACTGTACTTACAACAGCTTCTGATAAAAAAAATACTGATGTTTCAGAGTTAAGAGAGAAACGATTGTTATAAGAAAAATGTAAGAAATGGACATCAACTTTTTAGAATAAAATTATTTTGCCAAACATTTCTCCGTTCAATGTTTATCTGTTTAGAAAGCGTAAAAAACACACACACACACACACACACACACACACACCCACACGCACACCAACTGTGTATTTTATCCAAACGTTTGAAATTTTGGAATTCTCACCCAGCCTTATGTTGAAAAAGTACGATGAAACATAGACAATTTCTCTGGATGACAGTGCTTAAGAAATCAGTAAAAGTTTGAACGAAATTGGAAATGAACGAACGTTTCCTCTATTGAATAATGTATTAAAATGTATACTTATTCAAACATTTCTTCTCTAGCTTTAGTTTTCTTTGTCACATTTTCCTCATTTACACCGTATAAATGGGGTGAATCCTGATCCCAACTTTATGTTATTGCAGACATATAATTCGCAACAGACGGAATAATGATCTCGAACTTACTTCGTCCCTTTTAATTAAACATTTTAATTGGATTGAGACTAGTCCAAGCAGACCTTCAGCTGTAATCAGTAATATAAAACTCTGAGAATACAGTATCATGTCTGGCTTTAATTATTCCCTGATACTCTTTTATTTTATGGTTTAATCAAATTAATGTTTTATGTTTGTAAATAGATGTATTCTCTTTATGAGCCCACGTTGCACTGAAAAACATCCACCAAATTTAATGTAATGTTTTATAATAGTAGTAAAAGTGGTTTTCCAGGTAATTGTAATAAACTTTCCTCGTCCAAAAGTTGGTATAGATCGGTGCAGTTTGTAATTCTACGACATCGCGTCCTGAAAACTTGTCGCAACTATCTTATTTAAAGTTAGCTAAATTCTTTTAAGCAAAACTAGCAAAGTAATTAATTACTAGTATATTTCGGAAGCCATATGGATGGCTCGTAATCAGGTTATTGCCGTTTCATGTTCATCAAAGAGAATTTCACATTAGTATAATTATGTGGTCAGTCGAAGGCGGGTGGTAGGTGACATACCAATATGATTGGATAGCACTAAAGTTCCTCTAATAAACATATTGCTCACTTACACGTTTAATAAACGTTAAAATAATATATTATGTTACAAAATGTATGTTAAATGTTTAGGAAATGTTGTATTTTGATATTAGTTACAATATTAAGTTTTAACAAATATTATTTAACACTCTTATCAAAAATATTAAACATTTAGAGTTAATAAACTCGGCCGTTTAATGTATTATTCATTGTATTTATTTGTAAGGGATTAGAACCAGCTGTTGTATAGTGGCTTACAATAGCATTGCTATATATAGAGTGAGGGATATAGAATGATTTATTCACATATCTTATTCATTAATTAGAATGGCACCTTACAATTGTTTATGACAACTATAATAAGATATACCCCTTAAAGTAGAAATACAAAATATTTTCAAATTAGACGTTTTTATTTTCTAGTAACAGAATTTAGTTTTTATTTTACATGTGGGAAGGTTACCTATTCTTTTATATTTAAAATTGTAATAATGTTTATATTTCAGTTTTCATAAAGCACCTCCATGTGGTATTGCAAAGAGTTGCAACATAAAGGAGCTAGAGGCGGTGACACACGGACAGACAGACCTGACAAAACTGTAAGGCAACGGTTACACTACGGAACGCTGAAACAGAAGAAAGTAAAATATAAAATTAATTTAATTTTTATTTAATTTTATAATAATACTTTCAAAGCACTATAGAATATCCATAGTTTAGTTGTTTTTTATAGTATTTTAAGGATATGTTTGTTGATAAACAACAAAATTGTATACCTAATGTCTGGTGTGATTGAAAAAAGATGGATACTGTCCAAGAGATGGACGTTATAAAAAGATGGATACTATTATGTACTTATATAAAGCTAGACGGTAACACTGATTCACTGACATTAATTATTAGGCATTTCCCGTAATCAGACCTCCATCAACCTTATACTTTAATTAAAGCTTTCGACGAGAAACGTTTGGGAAAATTTCCAGAATTTAACATTTTGTAATTTTGGAAACCCCTTTTGGGCGGGAAAGATTTTTCCTATTTTGTCAATTTCTTCATTTTCCCACTTTGAGCGCATTTTGTAAGAAAGCGGTAAGAGATAGCAAAAAATGGTAGGTACAAAAGTTGTAGAAAATTAAATTTTAAAGTAAAGATTTTCCGTCAGATTCAAGATACAATCATCCATTTGGCCACTATTCATCCGAGAACGGAGGCTCCGCCCAAAGTCCTTAAAGTTAGACGATTTCACTGATTCACTGACATTAATTATTAGGCACTTCCCGTAATCGGACTCCCCTCAACCTTGTACTTGAATTAAAGCTGTCGACGAGAAACTTTTGGGAAAATTACCAGAATTTAACATTTTTAATTTTGGAAGCACCTTTTGGGCGAGAACGATTTTTTCGATATTTTGAATTTCTTCAATTTTCCACTTTGAGCGCATTTAGCAAGAAAGCGGAAAGAGGTAGCAAAAAATGTTACATAAAAAAGTTGTAGAAAATTAAATTTGAAAGTAGAGATTTTCCGTCAGATTCAAGATCCAATCATCCATTTAGCCACTATTCATCCGAGAAGGAGGCTCCGCCCAAAGTCCTTAAAGCTAAACGATTTCACTGATTCAGTGACATTAATTATTAGGCAATTCCCTTAATCGTACCCCGCTCGACGACCTCATACTTGAATTATAGCTCTCGACGAGAAACTTCTGGGAAAATTGCCAGAATTTAACATTTTTTAATTTTGGAAGCACCTTTTGGACGGGAAAGATTTTTTAGATTTTTCAATTTCTTCATTTTTCCACTTTGAGCGCATTTAGTAAGAAAGCGGTAAGAGATAGCAAAAAAATGGTAGGTACAAAAGTTGTAGAAAATTTAATTTCAAACTATCGATTTTCCATTAGATTTAAAATCCAATCATCCGTTTAGTCGCTATTCACCCGAGAAGAAGCTCCGGCACACAATACTTCAAATTTCCCATGTTAATCTTATGGAGATAATGTTTAATGAGTTTAAGTCAGCTGCAAAAAAAAAAACAGCTGATTTATGCTCGGTCACGTATGTACAAACGAGCCAAAGATTAACGAGACTCTTTAGTGAATTTTCCAACTGCGAGCGAAGCGAAGCAGCCATCTGAGGCCGAAGGCCGAGACGGGGTTGGGACGCGAAGCGTCCAGAGGCAGAGCCCCTAGTTTTAAAATATTTATAAAGTTTACTATTATATTAGTAAAGAAATTCAGAGTTCTAGTTAGAACTTATAGTTCCAATATATTTTTTAATACATTTGTTTAGTTTTACCTCTAACGTATCGAACGTTTTGTCTAATAGTTTTAAACAATTTGACTGATATATTCGTATACCTTAGGCTTCGCTCGCAAATGTTATTAAATCAATAAAACGACTATTGGTCAAATATTGTGCCTCACTCGTTACACGCAAATCAAAACAAAGAATTTTAGTTATTAGTCACATGGCTTATAAACGCACAGTGGGTTTTGGCCAAATCGATTTATGCATGCCTCTTAGGCCTACGTAAATTACTATCCAAGCACCAATAAAAGTTGAAAATCAAGTTTTCCTTCACTTTGTTACTCATAAAGAGCATACAAATTACAAATCAGGTTTTGAGGCGAATCTATGAGTTCATTTCACATTATTGCACACTGTTTTAATATATATTTAACGGTTAAACCAGCGTATGCAGTAAATTAAAACACAGATGATCTTGTCAAAGTGTTGAGCTTTTGATCCAAATCAGTTGTTTCATTTGTAATGGTAGCGTGTCACGTCCGTTCGCAAAACCATTGATTTTGTAATTTTTAAATAGGAACTCTTAATATTTCCTGGATGAAAAGTAGCCTAGATTATTCTCTCTCTGCAAAGTCCTCTACAAGCAAATGAAAGTTTCGTCAAAATTGGTTCAGCTGTTCCGTAGGTCAGCCCGGACAGACCGAAAGATATACAGACATAAAGGAAAACAGACAGACAGACAAAACATTTAAAAACGCCTGTTTAGGTTTTAGTAAAGTGTAAATAACCATACGAACCATTTACAAAACAGACAGTGAGACGAACGGACGCAACTCACAGTCCGGCTCTCAAGACCGTACCGTTACCCTCCACCCTTCTAACCCTGTCTCATTGATACAACCTCCAAAACTCGCCACAAAAAGCACTAATAGGATCTCTTAACATCTAATTGCCTAATTATCACTATTTGCTTTCTTTGTCCCTTACCTGGGTTCTCCTGGAGGATATGCGGCTGGTTTGAATAATTCTTTAATTAACTTGACACTTTTAGCTACTTTACTGGATTTTAATTTGAAATGACTCTTCTCGAAGTCGTGCCGTCTTGGGACGGTTATAAAGAATAAAATTTTATGATTGCAAAATTACAGATACTTTAAACTTGTTAACTCGGTCAGAGCACTTGATCGTTTATTTTTAATTAATTTGCTTTTACTCTTAGCTTGATTTATGCTGTTCAATGAAATGCATTTAATTTTAATTTTGCGCTTATATTTCAAAATCCAATCAGTTGGTTTTGTTGAAATTAAAACTCAATCTCTGTTACACACTAAAAAGTTTCTTCTTTTATTTTTCTTAACAAAACGCAAATTATATTATTTTAAATATATTCTTACTTGCTAAAATCTTCATGTATATATACCAAACATATATAAATCCTTATCATGAATTTTCATTTTAGATTCCCATCGTATATTTTATATAAATTTCTTTTTATTCTCTTTTCGGCAATGAAAAACAAGGTGAGTGTACCCGTTAAAATTACTATATCATAATAAACTTATTTCATTTCGTTAACCTGAATTTATTTTATATTAAAACAAGCCTTTAATTATAAATCTAGAGTTTCCCCAAGAGTTTAGTCAAAGTTATAATTTAAAATAAAAACTAAAAATTACTAAATAAAATTTCCTGTAGCTAGTTAGCCTGAAGTTGCGTTCTTCCCTCAGGATCCAGGGTAGGATGGCGTTGGGGTCCTGTTGGTCCAGATGCCGGATTGCTCGCTCCTGGGTGGTTCAAGGCTGCTTTTATGAGTAGTTCCACAACGTCTTGTATCTATGGAGTCTAAATGTCTACTAACTCTTACGAGTTACTATTCGCGTTCGACCAGATTTCTTGACCTCGACCTTGAGTTGGTCATCACAGGCAAACTACAGGAAGAACTGTCTTTTATTTTTAAATTGTTCATAACATTTTCCACTGCAGAAAAGCTCTAATCGCTAACCAAGTTACGTAATTATTAATTCATTTTACTATTAACTAAACTCTTTTACAACTTTTAATTCCAAACAAAAACAAAATTATATTTTATAATTTAATTACATATTCAATTTAATTACGTGGACTTCACACGCTCATAACTTATAAGAAACACCTTTAAATGGAAAACTGCAAGGAGCAGTTTATATTGCCATTATTCCCCTTTATATAAATCAAACAAAACATTATACCATTGAACTATCACCATCATCTTCCTAAGTAATAATTATTTTCCTTTAAAACTAAAAATAAACAAAATTAAATATTAACAAACTTAATTATTAAAAAAAATTAAATTAACTCATCTTCTTTCAAAATTTGAACAACAATTTGTCTTCTAATGGGTGGAATTCCACCCCATTAGAACAGACACTTTGTAAATGTATAGATATAACTTATTAGCTTTAAAAAGTGAGCAATGTAACTAAAGTTTTTGACATTTTTGTTTTGCATGGCAATCAATAATGTAACGTTTGCTTGCGTCATGACGCCTGAGTAATTGTATTAAATTAATTGCTGTCTTTTGTTGCGAGTTTTTTTGTTGTTGTCTATCAGCAAGATAATACAAACGGTACCAGGAACTGGCACATAGTTTCTCACAAACATATTTAAATTATTAAACAGATTCACTGTGACTTCATAATTTTATAGGTGGGGTAGGAGAGGTGATTTATTACAGTTGGAGATTAACTAATACATATTATTATTATTAGCTAGAGAGAAAACTATTCTATCGATTTCGAACAAATTTGCACCAAACACGTCAATTAGGCCTGTATGGAAGCACGACAAAAGGTTTTGAAATTTTTTGAAAAACAACCCCATTTTCTGTCAAAAAAGCCCCAAAAATCAGTTATTATTATTATTATTATTAGCTAAACGAGAATTTCTAGAAAGATGCAGTTTATTGCATAAGGTAGGTTACATTAAGGGCTGCAGATAAGCCAAATTTTATCAGAATCGTTAGAGCCGTATTTTTTTTATAAAAAAATTATAACAGATTTTTTGGGGGATTTTTGGCCAAAAAGGGGGTTGTTTTTCAAAATAGTTCAAATCCTTTTTTCGTGCATCCATACAGGAATAAATTAGTTGTCTGGTGAAAATTTGTTCGAAATCGATTTAACAGTTTTCTCTCTAGCTTTGTATACATACAGACAGACATTTTGTAAAAAACACTTATTACTTTTTCACTACACTGTAGTATAGGGAAAGTATAGTGATCGCAAAAAAAAATCAATGTTGAGATTTTTGTGGAAATTTCCGTTTTGGACCCAGAGTCCAAAAAAGTGGTTTCTACAAAATGTCTGTCTGTATGTCTGTACGTATGTCTGTCTGTATGTATGTCTGTATGTCTGTATGTATACAAAGCTAGAGCGAAAACTATTCGATCGATTTCAAACAAATTTGCACCAGACATGTCAAGTAGGCCTGTATAGATGCACGTATTTTTTTGCGATCACTATACTTTCTATAAACTATAGTATAGTGCGAAAGTGAAAGGTATTGTTTTAGTTTCGGTTTGTGCGGCGTAGCCTGAACATACTGACAGATAATTTAGAATTACAGAAGTTTGTGCAAGTATTTAATAAAACTGAAAATAGGCTCATCATTAATTAATAACAACTAATAATACAATTACGCCAATTTAATATCCAGCATCCAGAGTGAAATGCACACCCATGAGGCGTGTCAGCAAACAAATCTGTTTGGACACATGGATTTAAACGAAACACCAAATTTGACAATGTACAAAATTACTTAAAATATGTTCTTCGGTCTCTAGTTACCAAAAAGGAATATCTAACGTCCCGTTTATGAAGAAATTACTAATGAACAAGTTGATACAATGTGTAATTGTTTAGGTTAAAACAAATAAAAGGTACCAGAAACTGGCACATACTTTCTCACAAACATATTTAAATTACTATCGGGCAATGCATTGCGTGCTCCCGTATTGGGAGTATTTTCGATACATAGTGCATTACCTGCTTCGCACGCCAACCCCTGTTTATAATCCCAACTGTGACTTCATAATTGTATTAAATTAGGAGAGGAGATAGTACATTAAAGTAGGAGAGTAGCTAATAAATGTTATTATTATACCTAAAAAGTAAACTATTCGATCGATTTCGAACAAATTTGCACCAAACATGTTAATTAGGCGTGTATAGAGTCACGAAAAAAGGTTTTGAAATTGTTTGAAAAAGAACATATTTTTTAGCCAAAAAACACCAAAAAATCTGTTATTATTATTTTTACTGCCTAAACGAAAATTTTTTGAAAGATGGGGTTTTTGCTTATGGTAGGGTACATTAAGTGCTACAAATAAGCCAAATTTCATCAAAATCGTTACAGCCGTTTTTTTATATAAAAAAATAATAAGTGATTTTTGGGGTTTTTTGGCCGAAAAGGGGGTTGTTTTTCAAAAATGTTCAAAACATTTTTCGTTTACCTATACAGGCCTAATTGAAATGTTTGGTGTAAATTTGTTTGAAATCGATAGAATAGTTTTCTCTCTAGCTTTGTAAACATAGACATACAGACAGACATTTTGTAAAAACCACTTTTTTGGACTCAGGGGGTCCTAAAACGGATATATCCACAAAAATCTTGACATCAATTGTTTTGCGATCACTATACTTTCTCTATATTTAGTATAGCGCGAAAGTAAAACGAACTGTACATAATTATTGTCATATTCGTATGAGGTTTTAAAACGAATCAGCAACGGGGATAGATCGAAGAAACTTTAAGATGTAAAATACAATTTGTATGTTCTGGACGTACATTTTTTAAAGATTAATATTGACTCTAGAAATATTTGGTTTTTTCCTTATGGTCCATGTTTATTGTTACAAAATTCATGGAAAACATACAATTTTTAGTTATTTAGAAAAGGAGATATGACTAAACGAGTGAGAGCTTTGTAATTTGACAAGATATATTTTTCTTTTGAAGTATACCACCACATAACTAACCAAAATAATGTATAATTCATTATAAAAACTATTAATCATTTCATTTGGTTTTCTATTTATCTTATAACGATTTAGTTTTACCGTGAGTTACACCTACAATAGTAATCATTCAACAACCGAGTGCCTATTGTCATTAAAGTCTTCATTGTTTTTTTAACACTTACATATGTTTATAAAATGAGTAATATAAAATAATATGTCACTTAGCATACGTTGAGATAACAAGAAACTACGCACAGATAAAACACGGTTTGGTAGCAACGAGTCATCTGATAGCAATAAAACTACTGATAACACAAGATGAGAGGAAATGTCATAAGTTTGTAGATTACTGAGAGCTTTTATTTTAAAAGTTTATACGATAGTTCACAGTTAAAGTTATTTGTGTTAGAAAGTACATACGAAGAACCATGTTAGTTGGATTTGATAAATTAATCAATGGCATCATTTCCATATCTAAACTTTAAATAAATGTACAGAATCTTAATCAGAAAATGTTTTTTTTTATCACAAAGTACATTGTCGAAAATTAATTTAAAGAATGCTGATCAAAAATAGTTATTATTTTATAGGCTGAGTTTCTATATATTATACTAGTTGGCCCGATCCGGCATTGCACG
>JAGFPH010004498.1:59168-69449 GCA_018207615.1 Philaenus spumarius | reverse complement strand
AAATTGAGAATAAAAACGGTTCAATGATTAGTTTGTTTTCAAAAATGTGTCCGGGAGAATTAGGGTGCATGGGATTGTATGGGCTCCTTTTGAGGCTTAGCTTTCTAGCATCAGATCCGGGAAATATGAAGTGTATTTTAGAAAAACAAAGTTCTTATGCGTGTAGAATCTGAGATTGGTTAGGATATTTCCAGGGGAAAACAAGGTTTTGCGACAAAAAGAAGCTTGATTCTAGGAAAAGAGAAGAATAAAAATGAAATTTTCTTCTTGAATTCTACTCTTTTTCTTGGATCTTACTCCAAGTACAATAATCCAAGGTTTTGGATTTCATTGGGACTCTTGTTTTTATTGTCACAGCTGACTGCAGATGAAATTTTTTTACTTTAGGAAAGTATACGAATGGCCAAAAAGTATAACTTCCACCGTCTGGTCCGACGCAGACCCAATTTTTTTTTTTAATACATTTGTTTAGTTTTAACAATAAAGTATCGAACTTTTTGTCTAACAGTTTTATACAATTTGACTGATATATTCGTATACTAGCAGGTACCTGAGCATTCGCTCGAAAATGTTATACAATAAATAAAACGACTATCGATCAAATATTGTGCCTCACCCATTACACGCAAAGCAAAACAAAGAATTTTAGTTATTAGTTCCACGGCCTAAAAAAGCACTGTGAGTTTTGCCCGAATCGATCTCTGTATCCCTTTTTAGGCCTACGTAAATTATTAGCTGTGCACCAATAAACGTTGAAAATCAAGTTTTCCTTAAGTTTTTTACTTATAACTCCTGAACGAACATAAAAATTACAAATCAGGTTTTGAGGCGAATCTACGAGTACATTTCACATTATTGCACACTGTTTTTATATATATTCAACGGTTAAACCAGCGTATGCAGTAAATTAAAACACAGACGATCTTGTCAAAGTGTTGAGCTTTTGATCCAAATCAGTTGTTTTATTTACAATGGTCGTGTGTCACGTCAGTTCGCAAAACCATTAATTTTGTAATTTTTAAATAGGAACTCTTAATATTTCCTGGATGAAAAGTAGCCTAGATTATTCTCTCTCTGCAAAGTCCTCTACAAGCAAATGAAAGTTTCGTCAAAATTGGTTCAGCTGTTCCGGAGGTCAGCCCGGACAGACCGAAAGATATACAGACATAAAGGAAAACAGACAGACAGACAAAACATTTAAAAACGCCTGTTTAGGTTTTAGTAAAGTGTAAATACGAACTTAGAAAACAGTATTTATTTAGAAATCACTGACAGACACTTTGTGAATGTATAGATATAACTTATTAGCTTTAAAAAGTGAGCAATATAACTAAAGTTTTTGACATTTTTGTTTTGCATGGCAATCAATAATGTAACGTTTGCTTTCGTCATAACGCCTGAATAATTGTATTAAATTGATTGCTGTCTTTTGTTGAAAGTTTTTTTTTTTTGTCTATCAGCAAGATAATATAAACGGTACCAGGAACTGGCACATACTTTCTCACAAACATATTTAAATTACTAAACAGATTCACTGTGACTTCATAATTGTAGGAGGGGTAGGAGAGATGATAATATTAAAGTAGGAGATTAACTAATAAATATTACTATTATTACCTAGAGAGAAAACTATTCTATCGATTTCGAACAAAAATGTGCACCAAAAACGTCAATAGGTATAGATGCACGACAAAAGGGTTTGAAATTTTTTGAAAAAAAACCCAATTTTCTGTCAAAAAAGCCCCAAAAAACAGTTATTATTATTATTATTAGCTAAACGAGAATTTCTAGAAAGATGCAGTTTATTTCATAAGGTAGGGTACATTAAGGGCTACAGATAAGCCAAATTTTATCAGAATCGTTAGAGCCGTTTTTTTATAAAAAAAATTATAACAGATTTTTTGGGGGATTTTTGGCCAAAAAGGGGGTTGTTTTTCTAAATAGTTCAAATCCTTTTTTCGTGCATCCATACAGGAATAAATTAGTTGTCTGGTGCAAATTTGTTCGAAATCGATTTAACAGTTTTCTCTCTAGCTTTGTATACATACAGACAGACATTTTGTAAAAAACACTTTTTACTTTTTCACTACACTGTAGTATAGGGAAAGTATAGTGATCGCAAAAAAATCAATGTTGAGATTTTTGTGGAAATTTCCGTTTTGGGACCCCCAGAGTCCAAAAAAGTGATTTGTACAAAATGTCTGTCTGTATGTCTGTACGTATGTCTGTCTGTATGTTTGTCTGTATGTCTGTATGTATGTCTGTATGTATACAAAGCTAGAGCGAAAACTATTCGATCGATTTCAAACAAATTTGCACCAGACATGTCAAGTAGGCCTGTATAGATGCACGTTTTTTTTTTTTGCGATCACTATACTTTCTATAAACTATAGTATAGTGAGAAAGTGAAAGGTATTGTTTTAGTTTCGGTTTGTGCGGCGTAGCCTGAACATACTGACAGATAATTTAGAATTGCAGTAGTTTGTGCATGTATTTAATAAAACTGAAAATAGGCTCATCATTTAAATTAAGTACCAGGAGACCGAGCTAAAGCTCGATTATAAGCAGGGCTATGATTTCAATAATAAATATTGGATTATTGAGTTTTGAGGTTAGGCCTATAACATTAAACAACTAAATAAAGGGTATATACAGCATTAGGCTTACCTGTAATAAAAATACAGTTTAAAGGATTAACCATAATCTCAACGCTATGCCTCAGAAATAAGTCAGGCCTAAATTAAAGTTTAATATTTCAATATCGATTTAGGCCTAGGGCCTAGTTCGCTCACGTCAATAACTATTATTGCAAATTTCCGTGAACATCGTTTAGGTTAGGCCTATAACATTAAACAACTAAATAAAGGGTATGTTTATTTAGCAGAAGTATTCGTTGCCATGGTAACTGTAGGCTAAATAGATACAACATTAGGCTTACCTCTAATAAAATATACAGTTTAAAAGAAAGCAGATGATTATTGTAATGGCATTGAAAACATTTGCATCAGCTGTGCTTTGTATTGTTTAAAATGGACAAATTTCACTTTTTAATTTAATAAAAAGACGTAGAAAACGAATTTTCCCAGACTGGTGACCATTTCCAATCGATTTCTTGTGGCCAAAAGCCCCATATAAAATCAAAAAATGAAAAATCCTTAGACGGAGATTCCAGATCCATTTAGCAGACAAACAATTATCTCTCGCTTTAGAAGATAAGATAACAAATAATAATACAATTACGCCAATTTAATATCCAGCATCCAGAGTGAAATGCACACCCATGAGGCGTGTCAGCAAACAAATCTGTTTGGACACATAAATTTAAACGAAACACCAAATTTGACAATGTAAAAAATTACTTAAAATATGTTCTTCAGTCTCTAGTTACCAAAATGGAATATCTAACGTCCCGTTTATGAAGAAATTACTAATGAACAAGTTGATACAATGTGTAATTGTTTAGGTTAAAACAGAAACTGGCACATACTTTCTCACAAACATATTTAAATTACTATCGGGCAATGCATTGCGTGCTTCGCACGCCAACTCCCGTATTGGGAGTATTTTCGATACATAGTGCATTATGTGCGTCCCACCCCAACCCCCGTATATAACCCCAACTGTGACTTCATAACTGCATTAAATTAGGAGAGGGGATAGTACATTAAAGTAGGAGGGTAACTAATAAATATTATTATTATACCTAAAGAGTAAACAATTCGATCGATTTCGAACAAATTTGCACCAAACGTGTCAATTAGGCGTGTATAGAGTCACGTAAAAAGGTTTTGAACATTTTTTGAAAAAAAAACTTACTTTTTGACCAAAAAACCCCCCAAAATCAGTTACTATTATTTTTATTAGCTAAACGAAATTTTGTTTGAAAGATGGCGCTTTTGCTTATGGTAGGGTACATTAAGCGCTACAAATAACCCAAATTTTATCAAAATCGTTAGAGCCATTTTTTTATAAAACAAGAATAAGTGATTTTTTGGGTTTTTTTTGCCGAAAGGGGGTTGTTTTTCAAAAAAGTTCAAACATTTTTTTCGTGGACCTATACAGGCCTAATTGAAATGTTTGGCGTAAATTTGTTCGAAATCGATAGAATAGTTTTCTCTCTAGCTTTGTATACATACAGACATACATGCATACATACATACAGACTTTTTGTAAAAAACACTTTTTTGGACTCAGGGGTTCCCAAAACGGATATATCCACAAAAATCTTGACATATTTTTTTTTGCGATCACTGTACTTCCTCTATATTAAAGTATAGTGATAAAACGAACTGTACATAATTATTGTCATATTCGTATGAGGTTTTAAAACGAATCAGCAATGGGATTGCTTGAAGAAACTTTAAGATGTAAAATACAATTTTTACGTTCTGGACGTACATTTTTTTAAAAGGTTAATAATGACTCTTGAAATATTATTTAGTTTTTTCCTTAAGGTCCATGTATATTATTACAAACATTCCTGGAAAACATACAATTTTTAGTTATTTAGAAAATGAGATATGACTAAACGAGGTAAGAGCTTTGTAATTTGACAAGATATATTTTTCTTTTGAAGTATACCACCACATAACTAACCAAAATAATTTATAATTCATTATAAAAACTATTAATCATTTCATTTGGTTTTCTATTTATCTTATAACGATTTAGTTTTACCGTGAGTTACACCTACAATAGTAATCATTCAACATCCGAGTGGCTATTGTCATTAAAGTCTTCGTTGTTATTTTAACACTTAAATATGTTTATAAAGTGAGTAATATAAAATAATATGTCACTTAGCATAAGTTGAGATAACAAGAAACTACGCAGAGATAAAACACGGTTTGATAGCAACGAGTCATCTGAGAGCAATAAAACTACTGATAACACAAGATGAGAGGAAATGTCATAAGTTTGTAGATTACTGAGAGCTTTTATTTTAAAAGTTTATACGATAGTTCACAGTTAAAGTTATTTGTGTTAGAAAGTACATACGAAGAACCATGTTGTTTGATTTGCTAAAACGTATAACCTCTTGTATAAATTAATCAATGGCATCATTTCCATATCTAAACTTTAAATAAACGTACAAAATCTTAATCAGAAAATGTTTTTTTTTTTATCACAAAGTACATTGTCGAAAATTAATTTAAAGAATGCTAATCAAAAATAGTTATTATTTTATAGACTGAGTTTCTATATATTATACTAGTTGGCCCGATCCGGCATTGCACGGATAGACAAATCAAAGTTAAATGTATATTAACAAAAAAATGTATATTTCCAATTTTTTAAAACCCTTTTTTAATGAACACTTATGGCCCTAGAGGAAGCTACATACCAAATTTCATTCCAATCCGTTCGGAAGTTTTGAAGAAATCGTGATTTAATAACTTTAATCCCCCCAAACACCCCCTAAAATTTCGAATTTTTTTAAACCCTTTCCTACCGAGCTCCTATGGCCCTAGAGGAAGCTACATACCAAATTTCATTCCAATCCGTTAGGTAGTTTTGAAGATCTCGTTTTTTAACAACTTTGACTCCACCAAACCCCCCTAAAATTTCGAATTTTTTAAAACCATTTCTTAGCGAGCAACTATGGCCCTAGAGAAAGCTGCATACCAAATTTCGTTCCAATCCGTTCAGTAGTTTTTGAGAAATCGTTATTTAGTAAATTTGACAACCCCCAAACCCCCCTAAAATTTCGAATTTTAAAAACATATTTCTTATCGAGCACCTATGGCCCTAGAAGAAGCTACATACAAAATTTCGTTCCAATCAGTAGTTTTTGAGAAATCGTGATCAGTGAGTCAGTGGATTTGGCTTTTATATATAGACAGCTGACCCGTACGGCGTTGCCCGTGGTGGTTTTTATTTACATTCTTTTTAACGTAATTGTATTCTTTTTAAGTGTTCAGTCAGTGAGTGGTATTTGGCTTTTATATATATATAGATCTTAAATAATAACAGTAATATAATAATAAAAGATCTGAAATTATGATTTTAGTAACTTTGACCCCGCCTAAACCCCTCCTAAATTTCAAAATTTTTCATATTATTTCTTAGTGAGTACCTATGGTCCTAGAAGAAGCTACATACCAAATTTCATTCCAATCCGTTCGTAGTTTTGAAGAAATCGTGATTTAATAACTTTGATCCCAACAAATCCCCCTAAAATTTCGAATTTTTTGAAACCCTTTCTTAGCGAGCGCCAATGGCTCTAGAGAAAGCTACATACCAAATTTAATTCCAATCAATTCTGTAATTTTGGGGAAATAGTGATTTAGTAATTTTTACACACCAAACCCCCCTAAAATTTCGAATTTTTTCAAACCCTTTTTAGTAAGCACCTATGGCCCTAGAGGAAGCTACATACCAAATTTCATTCCAATCCGTTTGATAGTTTTGAAGAAATCGTGATTTAATAAATTTGATCCCCCAAACCCCCCTAAAATTTCGAATTTTTTAAACCCTTTCTTAGCGAGCGCCTATGGCCCTAGAGGAAGCCACATACCAAATTTAATTCCAATCTATTCGGTAATTTTGGAGAAATCGTGATTTAGTCATTTTTACCCCCCAAATCCCCCTAAAATTTCCAATTTACTAAAACCTTTTTTAGTAAACACTTATGGGCTCTAGAGGAAGCTACATACCAAATTTCATTCCAATCCGTTCGGTAGTTTTGAAGAAATCGTTTTTTAATAACTTTGATCCCCCCCCCTTAAAATTTCGAATTTTTAAAAACCCTTTCTTAGTGAACACCTATGGCCCTAGAGGAAGCTACATACCAAATTTCATTTCAATCCGTTCTGTAGTTTTTGAGAAATCGTGGTGAGTGTGTCAGTGAGTGAGGGCGTGATTGGTATTTCGCTTTTATATATATAGATTATATAAATATATCTGCTAGGATCAATAAATAAACATTTTCAAGTTTATCAGGTTTCCCTTCGTCACTTATACAAACACTTACACATAACTATCACAACGATTACATAATAAACAAATAAATAAAACACATTTACACGCCCTTATTGCTAAAACTCGTGGTGAGCGACCACATACGACGCTGTCCCTGCACTGATGGTATGCAAGTTAATCGCCTGGAAGGGATGATGGGTTATCAACATTTTGTGTCAATACGGTGTCGTAAAACGCATTAGATTCAAAATTTAGTTTTTCATTTAATAGTTTACTACTATATATTTTATAGTTCTTGTAAATTTCGAACTGTTATAGCGCGTTCATCAACTTTCCCTTTTTACAATGATGTAATATTTCGAGGGTACCGTCTATGCTGGAGTAACCATGGTCATTCAGGATGATATGTTCAGCAAATTTCAACTCGGTTTTCGTGAGGTTCGCACTTTGTTGTTCGATGGAAGGTGTTCTTTAAATCTTTTCTTAAAAGATCTTCCTGTTTGCCCTATACATATTTTTGGACAATCGCGACATGATAACTCATATACTCCTGAGCCTTCAAATTTGTCTTCTAATTTGCTTGTATTACTTAATTACCTTCAAATTATTTTTGATTTTATAAGCG
This sequence comes from Philaenus spumarius, assembly GCA_018207615.1. NCBI lineage: Eukaryota > Metazoa > Arthropoda > Insecta > Hemiptera > Aphrophoridae > Philaenus > Philaenus spumarius. The sequence continues at coordinate 61,903 of JAGFPH010004498.1, read as the reverse complement.
ACCTTGTAGCCATGTCTGTTGAGGATATTTCCAAGCGTGTGTTCAAGCGGCTTGTAGTAGTTAAACACCATAAATTTGTCTTTCTTTCTTTGTGACAATTCTTTAACTTTATGTTTACTGTTTTGTTTCTTGAGCAATCCATCTACAATTGAAACGTTGTAACCATTATTAGTGGCAATGCACATAATTGTTTTAAGTTCCTCTTGAAAGTTTGCTTCCATCATGGAAATATTTCTTAATCTATGGATGAAACTGTTGTAAGCTGCCATTTTATGTGAAACTGTAAAAAGGGAAAGTTGATTAACGCACTAGAACAGTTAGAAATTTACAAGAACTAGAAAATAGATAGTAGTAAACTATTAAATGAAAACTTAATTTTGAATCTAACGCGTTATACGACACCGTATTGACACATGTTGATAACGCATCATCCCTTCCAAGCGATTAACTTGCATACCATCAGTGCGTACCGGGACAGCGTCGTATGCGGTCGCTCACCACGAGTTTAGCAATACGGGCGTGTAAATGTGTTTTATTTATTTATTTATTATGTAATCGTTGTGATAGTTATGTGTAAGTGTTTGTGTAAGTGACGAAGGGAAACCTGACAAACTTGAAAATGGCTGAATAGTCGAAACGGCCGTCCTTTAGCGACGAATAGGAATATTGAAGACGGCAAATCACAAATCTTATAATTACTATTATAACTCTACTACTTCGCCTTAGCGGCTCACTTATAAAGCCATAATATCATTGATAGTGCTAACAATATTATAACAATAGTTTTAGACGGAAATATGTTGACAGTTGACTACAACTGAAACTATCTTTGTGAATCGGTTAAATAAAGCAACCAAATACTGACATGTCAGCAAATTTATATTAATACCATAGATCATGAATAATAAAATAGATCATGCATGCATACGGGGACTGTGTGCCGAAAAATAGGTTGTCGGGAAAATAGTGCATGATCGCGCCGCGAGGTAGCGCTAGGGAGAAACCATTGGTAGCATTGGTGCTTCAAACAGCTTCCTTCGTTTCCCCAATAGATAGCGCCACTATCGTCGAATTTCCAGTGGATAGAAATATTGCATTGGATCGGAGTTCTATTAGGTTATCCAAATACTATGGTAATACTAAGTGAAAAAGCCTCCCTATGTCGGATGTTTCAGTTAAATTAGTAAAACTGTCCTAGGGCAAAATGAGTCATAGGTACAAATAAGGGTATAACCTAAAACTAAAAACAACCCGAAAAAGTGTACTTGTAAATATGAGTACGAAATAAAAATGAAATTTTATATTTTTGATTAAAAATGGCATAATTTCTTTCATTTAAAACAAACTGCACGACAACCAGTCCAGTAAATCTCCAGAAATAGATATCAATAGAGTTTTAACATAAAACAAACAACAACAAAACCCTAAAAGTGCCCTTAAAACTTAATGAATAAATATATACTTTTCGCGCCTGTATTTCTCCTGGAAAATGGTTTCCAATCTTTAACGTCGTTGATTTCTGGTACGGTGTTCAATCAAATTAAATCAAACACAAATCAATTATTTATTGTTCCAAAAAAAAAAAAAAACTGTTCTAAAGCAACGTCCAACACAAGATCAAACGCTTTTAACTAACATTACAAAGCAAAAATACAAACGTTTGTTGAAATACAAATCGGTATTTTGTTTGTACAAATAGGTAGTACTTTTATTGCACCTAAGTTTATAGTTTGTTTCGTTATTTTTATTGTCAGTGTATACAGAATAACGAGTGAATAAATTAGTAAAAATAAAATGTTGATAAACTTTCGAAAGAGGCTTATTACTCTATGAAAGCATACTAGCGTTACATACAAATAATTAAAATAAGTTACATACAAATACATTATTAAAATAAAAATTATTAAAACAGATTCATTTAAATACCAACGTATCTTCATTCAACGTAATAAGCCCTTTACATAAGGAGCTCGTAAAATAATCAACGGTAAACACGATGGTAAAGTTGTAGGGTATTCGAAAATGAAGGTCCCGAAGGTTTCCGAACGAGTTAATCAATAAGTCAGTTGCATCAACGAACCCATCGCTGGAGTTCATCTATAGTCTAGTAAAATAATAAGATTTCCTGTTAAAACAATTATTTTATACTCTATTCACTTTATTTCGACGTTTATATATCTACTAGCTGACCCGTACGGCGTTGCCCATGGTGGTTGGTATTTTCAGTCTTTTTATCGTAATTATTGTAGTCTTTTTAAATGTTCAGTCAGTGAGTGGTATTTGGCTTTTATATATATATAGGTCTTAAATAATAAAAGCACTATTGTCATAATAATAAAAGATCTGAAATTATGATTTTAGTAACTTTGACCCACCCAAACCCCTCCTAAAATGCCCAGAGGGAGAGAGGTTCGTCTAAAGAGGTTCGTCTAAATATACCTGTTAGAACTAGGTGCCCAGAGGCAGAGAGGTTCGTCTAAAAAAAACTGTTAGAACTAGGTGCCTCGAGGGAGAGAGGTTCTTCTAAATAAACCTGTTAGAACTATGTGCCCAGAGGCAGAGAGGTTCGTCTAAATATACCTGTTAGAACTAGGTGCCCAGAGGCAGAGAGGTTCGTCTAAATAAACCTGTTAGAAATAGATGCCCAGAGGCAGAGAGGTTCGTCTAAATATTCATCTAAATAAACCTGTTAGAACTAGGTGCCCCGAGGCAGACAGGTTCGTCTAAATAAACCT
>JAGFPH010004498.1:32300-54899 GCA_018207615.1 Philaenus spumarius | reverse complement strand
TGATAAATAATTAAAATACATTCAATGATAAATAATTAAAATACATTTAATGATAAATAATTAAAATAAATTTAATAATAAATAATTAAAATACATTTAATAATAAATAATTAAAATACATTTAATAATAAATAATCAAAATACATTTAATAATAAATAATCAAAATACGTTTAATAATTAATAATTAAAATACATTCAATAATAAATAATTAAAATACATTCAATAATAAATAATCAAAATACGTTTAATAATAAATAATCAAAATACATTTAATAATAAATTATTAAAATACATTTAATAATAAATAATTAAAATACATTTAATAATAAATAATTAAAATATATTTAATAATAAATAATTAAAATACATTTAATAATAAACAATTAAAATACATTTAATAATAAGTAATTAAAATACATTCAATAATAAATAATTGAAATACATTTAATAATAAATAATTTAAATAAATTTAATAATAAATAATTAAAATAGATTTAATAACAAATAATTAAAATACATTTAATAATAAATAATTAAATTAAATTTAATAATAAATAATTAAAATACATTAATAATAAATAATTATAAAAGAATAATAAAAACAGTTTTATTTAACTATCCCATTATCTTTATTCAAAGAAATAAGTCATTAACATAAGAGGGTTTTGCAAAAGTATCAAGTGTACACACTTTGTTAAAGTTGTAGGGTATTTGAATGAAAGTCCCGAAGATTGCCGAACGAGTTAATCAATAAGTCAGTTGCACCAACGAACCCAATGCTGGAGTTCATCTATGGTCATTTAAAATAACTAGAATTTCTGTTCCCAAAAAATAGAATGTATATTTTGTATCGTTTTATTTTGACATTATATTATATTAAACATTTAGATTGAGATCAATTAATCCTCATAAAATTAAAGGTCAAATGCCAAACAAATTTATTTGTATCCTATAATCTCATTCCTAGTGTTCTTGGTCCTTTTGTTTAAGTATTACGAAAAGTAAAATTCTGAAGATGTATTTATCAGAGAAAATCCTTAAGCAGTTTAATTTAACTAATTTTGGCTCACAGTGCTTTCTAAAAATGCATTGATGCAACAATAAGCTTAACCAATTTCTTTTCTTCTGAATATTTTTGAATTTTCGGACCAGCTAATTTGCCATATAGTTTTACTACCAAATAATAGCGACATTTTCAAATTAGTCCAGGCGTGGTTGAGGAAATCCAAAATGAAAATGGTTTTTCTTATGTAGTTAGTCTTTTAAACGAAATTTGTCATTGCATACATTTGTCAAACTATACAATTATTAAAAGACTTGGTATTTTTAGATTTCTCAAACATTGTTATCATTACTTTGTAAGGCTTAAAATGTGTTGTTGTTCTTCTTACGATCTTCCGTAGTCTGAAATTTATGAGATTTTAACATATTCATATTTAAATTAATATCATAAGTTTAACATAATAATAATTTCTACCAGAAAATAATTGTATAATTTTATTTTTTTAATTTTTATTTAATTAAAACAAAATTTAAATGAACAAAATCTTTGCCACGCGTAAATGCAAGTGTTGCTGGTACATTGGAAACTAATAGACTTAATACAAATTACTGTTCTTTGCATGGTTACGTTTATTAAGGTGAAGAAATGGCAGTAAGGATTCCATTGTATTAATTAATCTATTAAATTAAAAGTCAATTGCTTTGTATTGCAGGAGGACCTAAGTCAGTTTCATCTGTTGAAGAACAAACACATTTTGTATAGACTTATACTATGATGTTTAATATTTTAACAAACTCTATTAGAAATAAAACCAAAACTTATACATTGTAAACGATCGATATACATTTTTATTTTTAACGATGTTTATAAATCAATTTACTAATCGTTGGTGTCAAAATTTTCTTTTCGTTTCGTTCGTAATATTATTTTTAAATGTGTATTATTCGCACACAGATCTTACACTCTATACACTGATACTTTTGTTTAGTGGTCATCGTGTCATATATCACAGGACAGGACTCAGTAGTACTGCCACGACCAATCCATTCCGGGATTTTTTAAAAATAATTATGAACGGATTCAGTATTGACATTATACTTTGTCAAATAGAAATAATATTTGTTACTGCTTTGCATGTTGTTGGTATACTACATGTGTGTACATTTATCGGTAATTGAAGATCATGTCATCCCAGATATTAGTCATTTAAAATTACAGTATACCAATTAAATTTAATATTAAATTTACGTAAATGTTCTTGTACATTTAATGCAGTACAATGTTCTTTTACTTGCATTTTATTTAGGCAAATCCTACCACACAACCTTCAGCAATATAACTGTATATAGTCTGTTTGTGTTTTTTACAAATTATTTTATAACTTGAGTACTATTTTAGATAGAAACTTCAAATTTGGCACGAACGTGTACCTTGGTAGGTCAAACAAGTGTATAAAATTTCGTTACGATATCTTAAACAGTTTCAAGAAGGCGGCCATTTAAAATTGTTGATGTTAAATTTCACGAAAACCATAATTTTTATTAAAAAATGTTACCAGTAATAAAAAAATAAATGTAGAATTTAAAGACCAACGAAATCATACTTTATTTGCTACAATTGGATAATAAATAACTGAGTAATGACACATTTACCTAATTATGTAACAACTGTACACGAAAAATGTTTGTTTAGTTCAAATTTTGTATGATATTTATTGCAGTAAATGTAAATTATTTTACTATGGTCGGTGAGTTCACTACCAGCGTACTGTAACCCTAATAAGAGTAACTAGACGGTATTTGGTGGATTTATTTTGTCCGTATCATGTGGAAAATAATTGTAAAAAAAGTGGCACATGGATGATTTTGAGTCCAATATACTTCCAAATAACAGCCCTGGAACGATGTTTCTAGGACTATACAAATGATTTATTAAAGCCCATTGTTGGTGGTTGAATCGGTGTAGGTTTGGAGCCACACACTGTGCAGTAATAACACACATCAATATTTAAAAGATTTTTCACAAACTTAACGTTTGTTCCTACAAGGAATAAAAAGCCTGGTATTGTCTTTCGATCATTATATTATTTTCTTAAGTGGGTCCAATTAAAATATCATCATGCAGTGAAAATAACACACCAGGAAAAACTACAGTTGAAAAGTAGAATCAACTATTTATTCATATCAAATATATCTGTCTTTTTAATTATCTCTGTAGTCTTTCAAACTCATTATATTTTTGTTTCACAATGTCAAATTAAAACATAAAAACATAAAAACGTAACATTGTCCAGAAGCTACAATGCTTTGTACGGTCAGTTCCCTGTTGAAACGAAACTGTTACGCATAACAGTTCAATTACGCTTTAAATGAATAACCATTCTCTAGATGCAACTCCCGCAACACGAGTTTACGTGAGTGAAATAACAAGGAGGCGAGGGAAGGAGTCGCACTTTTCTTATACAACAAAACAGCTGCTCATTTTAACCCCTGTACTAATAGTTACGTTAGTAAACAGTGCAAGTTTAGTTTGTAATTGTAATTCTTTTGCATAGTTTTCCTAAAAAAATATCAAATATTAGCTTCGTACGCTAATCCCCGTATTGGGAGTATTTTCGATACACAGAGCTTTGCGTGCTTCGCACGCCAATTTTCAGCCTATGTGCTGTGGACGCACATGTGCGCCCGCTTTAAAATATTAGCGATTATTACGTAGAGAAGTTGAAAAATTAAAAATAAAGTAACTTCTACTCATTTAATCTATAAATATAAAAAATAAAAATCAGCTCCTAGCATAGGAAATACGAAATTTGCGTAGCAGTGAAGGTGTTAAAATAAAGTATCTGCTTTGGTAAATAATTGCACTGTGATGATACTACTGTATTTTTTTAACGTGCTGCGGGTTTAATTTAATACACCGAACAATCAGCTGTTTTGAATTGTAGATACATCAGAACAATTAGACTTCAAACAGTCTATAAAATAATTCGAATTATAAGAGATATCTCGAACGCAAAATGTGCTATTTCATAGGTTGAAATCTGTCCAATTGCAAAGGTTTACAGACAATTCCTTATCTTTGGAACTATACAAGTGACATTTGATTGGATGGTAGTTTTAGAAAATTAAAATTTTGACGAATCCAAAGGTATCTCTATATTATTATCAAAATATCTCGGTCGAGCGGTAGAGAGATTCAAAAAAATTACAAAGTTGAGTCTTTTGATGTGATTTATTCGCGCGGCGTTGGCTTTTCAGAAAGCTAATATTTTAAAACGATGATTACATATGTAAATATACGTTTTAGAAAGAAATGTTAAACACAAAAATTTATGTTTGAGATAATTCCTTTACAATGGGTATTAGTTTTATTGAGATTTGGTAATTTTTAGTGGATGAAATAATCAAACGAATCAGACCTTACCTTTGTGCCCACTCAGCCTGCTGAGGCGACACTATAGCAGACGATAATCAGACGAGTATCATGGTATCAGAACGGTAATTGCAACTAAAAGTAGAAAAGAAAAAGAAATGTCTAAGTATACGTGTGGAATTGATTTTCAGTTTTGTATACATCACCTTAGTTAAACCATTGTATTTGGATAACCTAATAGAACTCCGATCCAATGCATTATTTCAATACACTGGAAATTCGACGATAGTGGCGCGATCTATGGGGGAAACGACGAAAGCGGTGTGTAGCACCAATGCCTTGAATGATTTCTCCCTAGCGCTATCCCGCGGCGCGATCATGCAATATTTCCCCGACAACCTTTTTCTCGCCACACTGCCGCCGTATGTATGCATAATCTATTTTACTATTAATGATCTATGGTTGAACGGTGACAGAGGGTTTACAGGAAAATTGGAAATACAAACCGCTAAGGGTATTAGTTTGCTACAACTCCCAACACGCGCAACTAAGCCTGGCAACAGTTTAGCCACAGATTGCTCTGCTTGTGACACGTGTTAGTTCTTAAAGTATTTATTCGTCGTCTGTATAGTTACAACTTGGATCAGCTGATTGAACAGTTCATCGAGCAGTGCACAATCAATTGAATGTAAAACCTATGATAATTGTGTTTAATCGTTGAATGAATTGAGTTTTGTTTGAAATATTGTCTTATATCATTTAATTATATGTGATGTATATCATTTATACAGGGTGTTTACAAACTCCCTGGAAAATGTTTGTGTATTTGTTCCTTAGTTCAAGACAATCAAAAAACGTCATGTAAACATGGGTCTGACATGCCTAGTTTTCTGTCTGTCCGTCTGTGTTTTTTTACAAATTATTTTATAACCTGAGTACTATTTTAGATAGAAACTTCAAATTTGGCACGAACGTGTACCTTGGTAGATCAAACAAGTGTATAAAATTTCTTTACGATGTCTTAAACAGTTTTACGATGGCGGCCATTTAAAATCTTTGATGTTAAATTTCAAGAAAACCGTAATTTTTATAAAAAAATCTTACCAGTAATAAAAAATGTACAATTTTAAGACGAACTGAGTAATGAGACATTTACCTAATTATGTAACAACTGTAAACGGCAAATTGTTGTTTAGTGCAAACTTTGTATGATATATATATTTCAGTAAATGTCTCATTACTCAGTTATTTATTATCCGATTGTAGGAAACAAAGTAGGATTTTGTTCGTCTTAAAATTCTAAAATGTTTATTACTGGTAACATTTTTTTATAAAAATTACGGTTTTTGTGAAATTTAACATAAAAGATTTTAAATGGCCGCCATCTTGAAACTGTTTAAGATATCGTAACGAAATTGTTTGCACTTATTTGATCTATCAAGGTACACATGCTTGTCAAATTTGAAGTTTATATCTAAAATAGTGCTCAAGTTATAAAATAATTTGTAAAAAAACACAAACAGACGGACAGACAGAAAACTACGCATGTCAGACCCATATTTATACGTCGTTTTTTGATTATTTTGACCTAAGGAACAAATACACAAAATATTTCCAGGGAGTTTGTAAACACCCTGTATATTATCTTTTAATTATAATAACATTTAAACAACATAAAATAAACAGTTGTTATTATTTCTGTTTCATCTAAGTTATTGAATTTCGCACCAGTAAAGTGTATATTTTGTTTATACTTAGTCCCACTCTGATACAATGAAAATTGTAATTTTCAGTATAGAAAATGAACTTGCAAACTAACTAAAGCTAGCCATACACTGTCCGATTTGTAGGACGACCGAGTTGGACTGCAAGTTGGATGCGTTTCACCACTCACGATCCAACTTACTATCCAACTTACGATCCTACTAACGTTTCCATTAATAATAATTCCATTAACAGCTGATTTTAAACTTTGAATCCATTATTTACTTTTCTAAATTTTAGGTTAGGATTTTATTAAAATGTAGACCTGAGCATTGCTTGTTCTTTTAACCTTTATTATTTATAACTGATGTTATAATATAAAATAATTTCATTTTGGACATTTACGATCTTAGTTTTGAGGTTATTATTAATCCTACATCTTTATTATAAAGAACATATAACATAATTACGTGTATAGAAAGTTCCAACAGGGTTGGCGTGCGGAGCACGCTGGGGTATCCCTAGTAATAAATAAAACATATACACATTGATTTACATTATTCAAAACGTTCTCAAATTTTCAACTCCACGACAAGAAATCATTCCAATTCAGTCGTCTTTCGTTGTAGGCCTACATAGTGGTAGTCGTATAAAAATGCACATTAATTACTATATGCAAATAATTAGACTAAAAAATTCCCTATATTTTGTCAGTATACTTACAATCACTTATTTTTTTTAAATATAGTAGACAACCGCTTATATTTTTTTCAGTATAGAAAACAATAACTAGCCTATATATTTTCAGTATAGTAGACAATCGTCTACATTTTTCAATATACCGTAGTAGACAATCGGCAATATTTTTTCAGTTTACTAAATAATCACCTTTATTTTTTCATTATACTAAACAATCTACTATATTTTGTCAGTATACTTTCAATCGCCTACATTTTTCAGTATACTAAACAATCACCTATATTTTTAAATATAGTAGACAACTACCTATTTTTTTTTTAGTGTATAGTAAACATTCACCTATGTTTTTCAATTGGTTAAGAAATCATTTTTGAACTATTGTGACGCGAAGATGCTCAAAAACATGTCAGTTTGCATAAATTGCACCACTTGTGTTCACAAACAAATATTCTCCCGGTACAATTCAATAAATTCCAAAAACCCTTTATTATCCATTATTATAGAAGTAAAAATGTACAAAGTATAGGGGAAAAGGGAAGCTCAAACATCAACAAGGAGAAAGTTTAAAATGACAATCGGACGATCACCCCATTCACAGTCCGACTCCGTCGGAAGTTGGAAGTCGGATCATCTTGTAGTCTGATCTGGGACTCCGATTTGTACGATTATCCAACTCGTCGTCCATCAAGCCCATTCACGCTCCTACATCGGATCCTACATCGGACATCGGACATTGAATCGGACTACAAATCGGACCGTGTATGGCCAGCTTAAACATTAACTGCTGAATTATGTTTGTTTATCTGAGCAAATTCAGGATGAAATGACTAATACAAAAAATATAAAAACAGCTGCACTGTTAATAAAATTAATTTCCAAAAACACTCGCCGTACTTTAAACCCTTAATTAATAAATATTATTAATTTAATTGTGTTTCTCACAACGTTATAGGTCAGAGGATTACAGGAAAGAATTCCGCTCTTTATATTGAGTGGTTATGAATTAAATGTATTCGCATTATATAAAAAAGTTCATTTTCTTTAAACGCCTACAATTTCAGGTAGATTTTTTTGATGGACTTATAAGTGAACTCCGTCTTTATATAGAACTAAAAACATACGGAAGCGTCACTTTTGAATTAACTGCGAATAAAAATAAAACGAAGCAAGATCATGAAGGATTATTTGTTTATTCGATGTACTCGTCCCGTAAGAAATCAGTTTACGTGTCATTAGTTGTGATACGGTTAAAGAATGTAGCTTACGTCAGAGCTTTATTGAGCTGTAAGTCAGTCAAGACAGTTCATTCATTAATCATTCATTGGTGGAACTTGTGCGTTGACCCGTTTACGTGACCTCCATAGTAAGTGATCATGGGGAAGATAAAGTCGCAGTATATTATTTTGCGTTACAAAATTTGTAAATATAAAATCAGCCGGCCCTGCTAAAAATAGTTCACTTTCAAAAGACCATTGTAATAATAAATAGCGCAGCCGACGCGTGGGTTGACTTTGTACCATCCTCAAAGGGAACAAACAAAATGGAAAGCGTACTGAGTCAAAAATGGGGTGGTACATACATAAGGAAAAACAAAGATGAAAAATCCTTCTAAGGATAATAATCTGTAGCCTTACCTTATTTTGGAAAGTTTTTCAAGAAAAACCTGAATTAGCTATTCACAGGAAATGCCAAACAAATACAATTCACTTAATAAACAATTTGTTTATTAAAATATTATTTTAAATTAAAATACAAAAAGATTATACGCCCTTAAATAATAAAAAATATTAAATTGACATGCCCTTAAGTACAATTGATTTTCAAAGAAAATATTTACAATATATATATTAATTAATTATGTTCAAAAAGAAAAACCCTCCCCAAAATAAAATTTGAAAAACCCGCCCTGTTTACAATAAAAAAAATACAAAATTACGAACTAGTAGTGTTTACAAATTTACAAAATTGAATACATTCACCATGGATTTGATAATAATTTTATATCTATGGCCAAACTTAATACTAGGTAAAAATTAATTAATAAAAAAAAAGAATTATGAGACGTCTCTCTATAAAAAAAAGGTATATAATTTTTTCTAATGTACAGCCCTTAGGGCTAAGGTCCGAAATGTGCTATAGCTTGCTCCTCCCAATTATTATTACAAAAAAATATTATTGTAGCCTTTGTCAACTATGTAAGCCTTTATTAATTTGATATCATTTTTAAAGTAACAGACAGCTCAAAATTCTAGCAACACTCAGAAATGTTTTCATAATAGCTGTTTGTTATTGTTCCGAAGATGGAAGACAAAACTTGTAGGATGTTAAACCCATGTGATACTTAAACCAGTGATGTTCACTATAAAAAAAAACACATGTTTTAGTACATGGCTAAAATCATGTATAAAGTTGCATAACTATATCATGTATGAAACTGTAATTTAACCTCGTGTATAGAACTGTATTATATTTTCCTGTATGAAACTGTAATTTAACCTCGTGTAAGAAACTGTATTCTAAATTATAGGCTTACAAAGAAATATTTAAATCAGAGCTTTGAATGCACACTATTACACCTTTATAAGGCTTAAAAAGGCTTCTAAATCTTATAATGCAAACAGTTTAAGGCTTGTGGCTACGTTATGTAAAACAGATAAAATATAGGCTATGGAAAAAAGAAGTTAAGTTATGACATAAAATATACTCTGCAAGTGTAGATAAATGTTACAGTTAAATTCACACAATACATATTATTATAGCCAACTCAGGGTGTAATTTAGGTTTGAACTTTACCTGGTAGAAGATAGATGGATATTTTAGCCCGTAGACATGTTTTGTAACGAAATAGGCATTAGACAAGGTCAGACAAATTTGCCTTGAAACACCATAAAAACACTTCACAAGAATTACTTTAAACAACTCACGAACGCATATTAAAAAACTTGCTTACAGATGGTTAAATTTACCATGTCGGTTTTACATTTAAATAAGTTCGGTTTAGACTAAGAGTTGATCGTGTTGTCACTTTCACCTGACATGGTCAAGGCTACGGCAGAAGAATGAATAAGCAAGGTCGACCGGCTAACGAGCCAGGCAGGCACCGAACAGCTGTTGTGTGGCAGGCTTGATCTAATAAACGTACAATGTTGCCAACATGAATTGGCCTTGGCGCGCGAATTCAAAAGTTACTAGTTTTAGATTTACGTTTCTACAAACGCTACAACTTGAAGTAGGCTTTTTATTGTAACGCGAGCTTTGGTACAAATAACAGTAAAAGTTCCACATTACCGCTGTAGTCAAAACTATCACAATGCATTCATTATCACTAAAGCATATATTAGAATATTTAAAAATATATAATGGATTTCACCCACTTTGAGATTAAAAAATACGTTGTCCAATACGACGATAGTCCAAATTTAAAAACAATATTAGGAATGTATTCCACGTCAACACAATAACACGCACAACACATACACAACACACACAAGACGATATTTTAAAATTACACACACAAGATAGTAAACACTTCGCGTCTTCAGGTGAATAAACACAAACTAAGTCCTTCGCTTAAGCGTCTCAGAGCGCCTAAAATATTAATTTTAAAATATCGTCCATAGTATTGTGTGTGTTTTTGTGTATTGTGCGTGTTTTTGTGTTGAAGTGGAATACATTCCTAAAATTGTTTTTAAATTTGGACTAAGACACTTGGATAACGTATTTTTTAATCTCAAACTGGGTGAAATCCATTATATATTTTTAAACATTCAAATATATACTTTGGTGATAATGAATGCCGATCGTTTAGACTACATCGGTAATATGGAACTTTCAACGTTATTTGCAACAAAGCTCGCAATATAATTAAAAAGCCTACTTCAAGTCAACCCACACTTTGGCTGCGCTATTTATGATTAAAATGATCTTTTGAAAGTGAACTATTTTTAGCGAGGCCGGCTAGTTTTATATTTACAAATTTTGTTTCGTTTTAAATGAAATATTTTACGTATCTGGAAACACTTGTATAACTAATTTGTTTTTTATCGATTCCGTTGTAAAAACATAAATAGATCACGTCTAATTCAGTTATGAGGGATTCTTGAGTATTCACATTTTTGTTTCACTTCCCACAAAGATAACTTGCTCGCCTTGAGTACCATTGTTTTTGCTTCTTAGTAAGTCCAAGTGTTAGAGGAAATCAATTTCCACTTTAATCAATAAACTTATATTTCTCCTGGATTTTAAACGATTTTCAAAAATGTACATGTAAACTTAAAATTCTTGTCTACACTGCCCCTGACTAAATAGTGTATGGCCTCACTATCCTGACCCTAAGCAAAAGACATTATTTATAGATTCAAACACAAATATCGCATACTCTATTACTTAGAGTTTCATATTTTCTTAAGAGCGTGATAGACATAACATACTTAAAGGTGTGCAATACCGCTCGACTAAAAGTATCGGATCGAGTGAGCGGAGTCAACCTTGTGAAGGCCTTTGATATTATTGTAGAGAATTTCTAGCATGAGCCGTGACCTCGAGATGCGCAGTAGACTCGGAGTTGATTTGAGTGGTGGGGGGTCAGAGAGGTTCAGTCTATTGCCGAGCTCTGAACGTAACACTTCGGTCTGGAAGTAATAAAACACAAGGCTGTCGCGACAACAGTGATAGTACATAGCGTGGTGTCCCTTCCCCTCCAGTGGACGGCGTCCCCACTTGCCTAAATTCTCCCCTCCCGCCAGCGCATAGTAGAGGTCTTGCTAAATCTGACGAACTATACATTGGTAAAACAATCGGGCGCGACTAGAATATCGCTTCTTTACACTTTCGTTTTTACTAATGCCGGACTTATTTTTAGTTTCCGCAGAGCCACGGTGGCCGTGGTAGTTAAAGCGTCATTGCTTTATCAATCGTCATGGCAACCATCAATGGAAAGGTTCCGGGTTCAATTCCCATTGACCCCGAATAATTTTCTAAATGGTTTCTTAACAGACATCGTTGGCTGTGGTTCGGATTCCACGTAAAACTGTAGGTCCCGTCTTCATTAGCCTTAAGTGCAAAACAGTAGGACGTTAAACACCAACAAAAAAAAAAAAAAAAATTTTAGTTTCCGCTATGTGTGTTTGACATTTAAGTTTGCAGAAAGCTCAGCTGTCTAGTTAGTAGGTAACACAATTCAACCCCGTTATTTTACCGCTATTAAGTGATTCGATTGAAAATCGTGTTTTTATTGTTGTTTATAAGCAAATGTATTTAATAAAAAAAATATTTAAAACTTGTGTAACCTACGAATTATAATTTAGATGTTCATTTACGATTTCCTGCAAATTACAAAAACTTATCTTTAAAATTCGATGAAAGAGGACTGTGTGGGACTGTTTTGTTCTGGTATTGAAGACCCTTAAATCTACTTTAAAAGCAATAATCATTCTTGTTTTTTCAGTAAACGTCATGTTAATATTCGTGTTTTGTTTTACTATTGAAGCTTTTCCAGTTAAATAATTTTAGTTTTAGTTTTAATTGTGATTTTGTTTATTGCGATAAGTTGCATTAGTTTATTTATTTAATATTATGTTTAAATTGGCCCGAATTCACATACGAAATATTAAAAGAATTTGTTTTACTTTTTCAAATTTGTATATTATATTTTACTCAAAATCTTTGAAAAGTATCAGGTTTTTAAATTCTGTAATATAAAATTACAGGTTTAAAATAGGATTGCATGCACATTTGTAGCATATATTTATATAAGTCAAGGTAAACCTTTCTGGTTATATTACAAGAATAAAAACAAAGAAAGTATTAATTTAAATTCCACTGAGACATTTGTTCTAAAATTCAAATCGGGCAAATTAATTTCCTCGTTAAAGTCTTTTGTTCCTAAACAAGGAAGCCAAACAAAAGACTAGAACTGGGGGCCCGGAGGGAGTGGGTGGCTACTAAACGAGTCTTGCATTTTCGATGGAAACATTAGGTCGCTTTTCTTACAAGCATTGTTTTATTATGTAATTAAGTTGGGGAAAACCAAACACTCAAATACTTTTTACTTCGAGTTCTTTATACGCAAGAACAACTCATTTCGCTTTACACAAATATACATTTTAATGGTGTGTTTTTAACTGGTTGGACTAAAAACTGGAAACAGGATTTTAAAATTGTTTACAACTAATTTAAAGTAGAAAGTACAAGTTTAAAAGTACTTAAGACTACTGGCTTTACTGTTAATGAAGTAACTAGTCAACATTAAAGAGGTTTTGATGTCGGGACACTGAGGAATTAACAGCAATGACAAATGGAAGAGATGCCTTTTGGAGGACTACCAACCCTATGTAGGCTCTGAATCTACCCTTCTCATTTAGGAGCTACAAATTATTAATATAATCTTAAGCACGTCCAAAATAGCTCTTCAAGGTAATATTGAGTGGTGACAATTATAACTCATCTTTCATGTACCTTATAAAGGACGAAAGGTTGTGAGGATAATGGTATTTACTGAACATACAATATAAAATAATGCTATCATACTCGAAAAATTAATTTTTACAATAAATGTAACTTGATAGTTTAACGTAAAGGTTGTAGTAATAAATAATGATTATAATTAATATTATTTTGTAAGTCAACGTTTAAAAACGAAATATCTTTTAAAAGAGTTAAGATATGAAGGTGTACAAATCTTTGTTTAAGTACTACATCTAAAAATTCTGTAAACGTTTTTATGAACAACTTTATTAATAAGAATATACTAGTAGTTCTGTGAACAGTAGACCTCGCTCGTTGAAATAACAAATGTGGTTTTGAGCTTAGGTTAAAAATAGTGTGCCAGTAAGGAAGTAAGCACAAGGTTTAGCCAGTGAAACATTATTTACAATTCCCGCGATTCCAGGATTTCTAGTTCTCGTTTTTATTTCTTTTCTTGAGCTTTAACTGCTACAGATTTTCTTTTATATTCATTGTGTTTTATTTAGGTTAATAATGCGTAAGATAGCTAAAAATATCGCGTTATAGAGGGACAACATACAATTAAATATGTACACATACTTAAATAACTCAAACTTAACAATGTATCATAAGTTAACTTAAGTTCCATATCATATTCCAATATTAGAAATAATGAAAACATACGATGTTAAAACGTCGTGATAGTGATCTCAACCCATGTACCAACACTTCCCACGGTGTCCTACGGTCATTTTTTGTATGTCCTTTATCGCCACAAGATTTCATTTGTTTCATCTCATTTTGTAATTCAAGTAAAGCTAAGTCAAATACTTTTATTAAATTTACAATTATAATTTACAGGTATACAGTTCAATTCTTTGAATTATCCTCTACACTTTCCTATAATAATATATGTCATTTTTGGGCAAATGATAATATTCCTAAATTAGTATTCAAAACAGGCCTAGTTTTGTTGCCGTCTTGTAGTAGAAACATAAAAACTGGTGTTTTCAAAATAAGAAATTTGAAATTGATAAATATTTTTATACAATTCTATTTAGAACTAAATTACGAAACTTTTTTACATTTATGAAAAAAATTACAATAATTTTTACTACTTTTATGTATGCCTAAAGTTAAACATTTTCCTTTCGTTACTGAACGTGATTGTTTCTTGAGCTAATAACTTTCTTAATTTTACTTCAATCATTTTTTTACTGGCATATATGAATTCTTTAAACCTTTATCTACAAAAAAGTTATGGAACCCCTTTTGAATTGGTTTAGAATAATCGTATAAAAACATAGTTGAAATACATAAACTTGGACGATTTTTAACAAATTCGAAGTTTACGGCCATTTTGTGAGCTTACCGTTAGAGATACGGAAAAAAATCAAGAATACAATTGTGTTTAAAATTTAATTTGCTAGCAAAATCTTATTAGTTTTTCAATTCGACTTACGGTTAAGCCACAAACTGACTTTGGAAAAAAGCTTACTCTGAGAGAAACGGTCCGGCCGCAATTTTTATTTAATTTAAGGGGTTAAAAATGAAAAATGGATAAAACCGTATACATACATGGTTCGGCCTAGGAATAAGGAACATTCATGCAAAAAATCATCAAAATCGGTCAAGGCGTTTGGCCGTAATCGTGAGACAGAGACACAGACACACAGACTCACAGACATACAGACACACAGACACACAGACGGAATGCCGAACGGCTGAGTTAAAACGGAGACCTCGCTTACGCTCGGTCAATGATTGATGAAATATATCAGAGTTTCATCATGAATATAGTATGAATATTCATAAAATATAGCAGGATATGAAATCAAACCATACCCAGACGTTTCTCCTATCCTATCCTGTATTATTTAAATTTGTAAAGATAAACAACGTTTTGAAGAACATGATGTTAGTCACTTTTATTTCAAAGTCAAAATTAGCTGTTATAGCCACTACTGAGTATCCTACTTGACAGTTAAAAGTTGTTATATTAAACAGCTGAACCAATGTTATAAATCTTTCATCAGCTGAGTTAACTGTTTTAAATAATGAAATGACATAATTAATTTTACTATTTATGGGAATACATTTTCTTGGAATAAAATAATTTAAAATTTTGGCGTCATCACTTCAATTTAAATCCGTACATAGAAATTTGTAAAAATAACCTCTATATCTCATAATTAATAAATTGTCAAGTCTAGTAGAATGTAAACTCTCTGAACTAAACTTGATGAGCAGAACGCTGCCACGTTTTAAATGTTTGGCTTATCTGAAATGTTGTCAAGTGGTTTTCGGCAATTAATAACGTAAGCAAAAACCCTTAGTAATAGTAAATTTTAGAAGTATTTTTGTTGGTAAAAATGCTTTAATCTTTTTGCTAAGGTCCGCAGTATTGATTAGTACAAGCTAATTTCACTTGTCTGCTTTAAACACTGATCTAATTGTTGTTTACCAGCTTCTTATTGATGAAAAGTGAAATCGTGTGGAGTATTTTATAGATACTATGATTTATGAAATCATTGTTTTTACACCTCAGATATGAGATGGACGTAATCACAAACCTCAGATATAGGGGGGACGTGTACCCTACGGCGACGCCCGTGGTATTAAACAAAATCCTTTTAAGATTAAAGATCAATAATTGTACACACGGTCAAAAGATAGTTACGCTTTAAAACGATGCAAATTTTGGAACTACGATTGCATAGAAAAATTTAAACTCTTGTGTTTAGAATACAAAAGAATTACTTATCTACATGGCATTTGTAATGGAACAAATCTGTCTAATTTGGATTAATTACTTTCATTCTTTAATAATAGAATATACAATTCATTGCGAAAATAGAAAAGAAGGATTCCTCCCAACGCAACATTACTATTTAGCGCTAGCATGAAAGCAAACATGTTTTTAAATAAATTAAAGTTAGATACCTTACAGTTTTACTGTAAAGTATTATACAAGTGTACCTCTAATAAAAGTGGTAATTTCGGATTTCTGCAGTATTTCCTGGCATAGGGATATTGGGTTTAGCAACGATTTTCTTATAACCTTGAACATTGGACTAATCGTTCTTTTAAAATAATTTTGCCTGGTTTTATTAATAGTGGTAATTTATTTTACTCCCATAGTTGAATTTTGTAAATTGCTTTAAAATTGCAATAAATTAATATATGTGACACTATTTTATTTTATTTTGAGTTTATTAAAAATAATAGTTTACTGTATTCCTTATAATATGTAACATAATTGCTACTAAAATAAATAATGTATTTTTATCAGCATATCATGTTTTTATAATGCCTTGAATGCGACTTGAATTTACTACTTTTACTATGGATTTCATAAGTATTTATCTTTATTATAAAAAATCAATTTTTAACTATAAGAGGATAAAAACTTAGCTTTCAAGTTGATCTTTAAGTAATAATGCCTGAAAAGTATGATGGTAGCAATGAAGTACAGAGAACAAACTAAACAATCAATGTTTTCTAAACATCTTTGCGCCAGTTACAATAATGAATACATTAATGAATATAGCGCAAATAAATTGATTGCCAGAAGCTAGATTCAAACCCATTCAGCTGTGTTGCAGGTTCCAATTACATCACTCTAGACGAGTATCTTTAGCCATTCGGCCATCCAGGTTTTCTAGATTTAATAAAGTAAGAGCATGTTTGTTTGTAGTAATTAGTATACGTACATTTTTGCACTCTATTAAATACCCTAATTATTTATGTCAGTTTTTAAATATTTAAATGTATGTGGTTGTGAGCATGTTTTATTAAATGCCCATATTATTGTTTTGGGTCGCTGTATTCAGTCTTAACTTAAGGACTATTATTATTTATGAATTTGGTAACTAAATTTTCTGCAATATTTATATGAGTGATTACAAAAATCACATCAATCTTCTTGAAATGTTTTGCAAGATAACACCTATAGGCCTATGATTAAATTGGTTCAGTAGTTGAAATTATGACTGTTCAATTTCAATTCATATTCGTTTAAGAAGTATAAATATATATTTGTATTGCAAGGAGGATGTGAGATCTTTTTAAATCAAATGAAATCAGAAAGTTTTGACTCTTAGAAATCATGACAAGAAGGGGACTTGGAGTGGACTTAAGTTTAAAATTTTGATTACAATGAGAACAAAATCAAGTTCAATCTAGAGTCACAAAAAACGGTTAAAGCGATGTCTGTTTGGTTTTATTCTATTGTCGTTTGTATTAAGAAAGATAAATACGCTATTGATATTATGTATGAATCTAGCGGAGGACGCTATTTAAATTGAATTTTGATTTATATATTTATTTTTCTAATACAATTGTTGGAATAATCTACACTGACCTTGAAGCCATACTTTTAATATATTAATCTTCCAAATTAAATTAGCAGGTTTACGATATGCCAGGTTATAATAAAGTTTTAAAGTACTAAAATTAATACTCCTAAAAAAACTAACCTGACTGTAAGATATACTTAAATTATTTAACAAACTGTTTATGTAAATGCCACTGATAAATAGCCTACTTATAGGTGTTAGAATAAACAGCTGAACACTCTAAAAAAGCACTGAGAAGTTCTTGAAACTATTCTAAACATTTTCTTAATTAATTTTTTTTTGTAAATTTCACTAATATTTACCTCAAATTATAAGCCAGTTATTTAGATTGTAATATAATACACTACAAGAGTGAACTGTTTACATTCATTTTATTAATCTTTTTGGTTATTTAATTTTCAAATTTTTGTTTGAATTATCAGGTAAAATACATAAGTAATATTTTACTCTTCAATGAAACATAATAAAGGTTAAAGCGTGCATGATTTACTAATTTAAGCATACTATATTGACAATAGTGGTTAGCGATTAAATTGATTATCTTCGTATCATTAACTAACCATATTATAATGGCATCTATGAAAAGTTATGAAATAATGGCAGATAAAAGTTTACATGACTATATCAAATCAATCTGCTATCACTAATTGACGTAACATCTATTGCTTTCTGGGTAATGTCATACGATTGTAGACCAAAAACGCTTGCATGTTTCAGTCCTTATAAACATTGAATTGTTTTATATTGTTTATGGTATTTTTATACATGGAAACCCATAATCTTGAATAAGAAACATTTTCCAAAATTTTGAGGAGAACTTATAAATTGTTAAATATGAAAGATATTGTATTGAGTTACTTAATTTAACAGAATTGAAAGACAAAACAAAACAAATTATGCATTTTGTATACATAAGAATTATTTATAAATTAAAGTGATATATATGTTCAATTGATAAATATTTTAACTAATCAATAGGCAACAAAATAAATTTTTATGGTAGTAAAAATAAACTTAAAATATATTTGTACACATTTTTGTATTGTTCAAACATAACTTGTTACGTTTGTTTCATTGTTTCTTAATTATAATAATAATTATTATTATTCTGATTATATATCAGAAATAATAACTCCGTAACTTAGTAAATGTTATTCAATTGGATTATAAATTAAACTAGATTATTTACTGACTCTAAATACTCTTTAGCGAGAAACTCTATTCATTATTAAATTAAATTAAATTAATTAAGTTAATTAGTTTCAGTAATTTTAATTAGATTTTTTTGCATTCCGATTTTTGTTTTGCCTAAAAAAATCCGTTTCAATAAATTTAGTATTTATTATTTGAGATAACGAATACTAAATATGCAAAAAAATCTTTTATGAGAAATTTTTGTAAACTTTAAAATTAAGAAAAGAGTTTTTTTAGTGAATATCTAAAAATTAAGCAAAGTTTATACTTTATAAGGTAAATTTATAATCAGTGAAAGCTCACTGATTTTTGTTTACAGCGAAACCGAGATTACTGAAAAATTTGTTTTTTTGAGTTACAACACTGTTATATTTCTGAGCCCTCCATATTTAAATCTATTAGCACATCAAAAAATTACAAACATCGTAAGTACAGACATAACTGCGATTTGCTTCTCGCAATATTCCCAGATGTAGACGTTACAGTATATGTGGTTAAGAAAAGTAGTAAGATGAAAGCAGTTTAGAAAGAGGGAAATTACAATGGTAATGAAATAATCGGTGGATAATACAGTGTAAAACAATCTTATTGCAGTGTTTAAATTACAAACTACTGTTGTTCCAATATAACTAGTAGTTCTGTGAACAGTAGACCTCGATCGTTGAAATAACAAATGTGGTTTTGAGCTTATGTTAAAAATAGTGTGCCAGTAAGGAAGTAACCACAACTCACTCACAGTCACAGCAGTCACACTGACGTAGCGCAGGAAAGAGCAAGACAGCAGGTAGCACGCTCTCTCTCTCTCTCTCTTTATAAAATTATAAGATTTTATGAATGTATCTAAAGAATAAAAGTATAAAAACATGGTTAAAATAAAAAAACTTGGACGATTTTCAACAAACTTGAAATTTTAGACCATTTTGTGAGCTTACTTTTAGAGATACGGAAAAAATCAAGAAAACAATTCTGTAGAACATCAAATTTGCTATCCACTAAATCCTATTAGTTTTGCAATTCGACTTACAGTTAAACCACACACAAACTGGCTTTGGAAAAAAGCTTACACTGAGAGAAACGGTACGGCAGTCATTTTTATTTTATTTAAGGGGGTAACAATGAAAAATGGAGAAAAACATATATATACATGACTCGACCTAGAAATAAGTAACATTCATGCAAAATATCATGATAATCGGTCAAGGAGTTTGGCCGTAATCATAAGACAGACAGACAGACACACAGACGAAATGCCGAACGGTCGAGCTAAAACGGAGACCTTGCTTCGCTCGGTCAATAAAGTAGCTGTTTAAACAGTTTCACCCTTGTCAAAAATAATTAACCTTTCCCAAGATTTACCAGAAAATTGTTAAATACGGAAAATATACATTAAGCTTCAATACTATTTTATGCTTATAGTTCGTTATAAGACTTTCAAATCTTCATTTCTCTATGCACCACAATTAATAATCAACTAAACGGTTAATTCACAAATTGCAAATTGTTATAGTTAACATATTTTCTTAATACCAGAGCCAACTGCCATTAAGAAAGGAATATTTGACAAAAAATTTAAAATTAGTTGTATCGACATTACATCAAACATTTTACAACTGATTATACAAGCTAGACTACAAAATAAATGTAGTTAATAACTTTACCTACATAAAATTAAAGAAGAAATAACTTTAACTTGGGTTTTGAATTTTGCTGTTATTACTTGTGTAAGCTATATAGACAGTCGAGGTAAAAGACATAGACATCAATAAATCGTGTACGCAATAAACGAAACAAGTTGTTTTTTCTAACTGGTATCACCTGTTTATCTAAAACTATTATTCTTAGAAAACTTTTATAGTTAAGCATGCTTTTTTGTTATTTTTTTTAGATCAAAATGACAAATAAAGCGCAAAAACAACAAAAGACACTCAAATGGCATTTTCTTTCGGAAATTTTCCTCTTTTTTCTTCAAACAACCCCATTTAAAAAAAATAATGCAATGAATAATAAATTCGAACACGCTGCTGAGCCGCTGACGTGAGTTGAGCAAATTTCCAAAATTAAGTTTATAGGAATATGTTTTAGGGTTTCAACCAACAATTTGGGAAACAAGTCTATTCACGACGGTGCTAAATAGATGCAAAATGGTTCGCACGCCATTCTGCATATATTAGGAGTACCTATCTTCAATACACAAAACATTGCGTGCTACGCACGCCATTTCGGATATTGGGAGTATCTTCAACACACAAAACATTGCTTGCTTCGTACGCAATTTCGGATATTGGGAGTATCTTCAATACACAATGAATTGCGTGCTTCGCACGCCAACCCCACGGTAGAATCCACCACATGGCTTTGAACCGGGTACTTGTATTTTATTTTACGTTTTGATCGATTTTGGGGGAACCAAGCGTTAGGTCGCGTAACAAACAAACATGTGCAGAATAACATCCTACATTTATATTTCTAGAAAAAAACTCAAAAACAATAATGAATTCTCGTAGGAAAAATCTCAAAAAATATTTACTTTTGGTCAAAAAACGTGCTTTCGATTGTTGGTTGTTTTTGGCTAACGAACTCGTCCGAGCGACGTAGACAACCAACATGTGTACCAAATATGGACCAAATCGGACTTAAAATGTGGCCGCTAGAGTGCGAACACAAATATATATGTGTGATTTTTAATGACACCCCAAAACGTGTTCTGGGGACCACGGTCGGTGCTCATTTGCTACTCCCGACCTTCGGTCTTACCATAAGGGCCACTGCAATAGCTCATTTTTGCTATGGAAATTCGCTAAAAATGAAGCAATGAATAATAACCATCCCCATTAGTAATTTTATATGGATAAGTGATATGGGAACGCACGCGTAAACACCCAATTTCAAACAATAACTTTAAGCTAAATAATTAATTAATAGTATGTAGCAAGTAACATGTTAGTGACAGTAGAAAGGTTATCGTTTTGTCACGCTCATAACATAGAATTGGACATTACGTGGTCAGTATAAAAAACCTATAGAACATAGAATTCAGCGCTATTTATAAAGAACTAGGTGAGACCCCTGCGTGCTCCGCACGCCAACCCCAATGGAACCTTCTAAAACAAAATTTAATAAAATAACATTTAATATTATGTTTTATTAGCGAATTTCCATAGGAAAAATGAGATATTGCAGTGGCCCTTATGGTGAGATCCAAGGTCGGGAGTAGCAAATGAGCACCGATCATGGCTCCCAGAACACGTTTTGGGGTGTCATTAAAATTCATATATATATATGTATATATATATGTATATATATATATATATATATATATATATATATGTATATATGTGTTCGCACTCTAGCGGTCGCATTTTAAGTCCGATTTGGTCCAAATTTGGTACACGTGTTGGTTGTGTAAGTAGCTCGGACGAGTTCGTTAGCCAAAAAAATCCAACAACCGGAAGTAAGTTTTTTGACCGGAAGTAACTATTTTTTGAGATTTTTACTAAGAGAATGAATTATTTTTAGAGTTTTTTCTAAAAATATAAATGTAAGATGTTATTCTGCACATTTTGTTTTTTTACACGACCTTATAGCTCGCTTCGTTCCCCCAAAATCGATCAAAACGTGAAATACCTTAGAAGTACCCGGTTCAAAGCCATGTGGTGGATTCTACCGTGGGGCTGGCGTGCGAAGCACGCAATGCTTTGTGTGTTGAAAATACCCCTAATACGAGGCTTGGCGTGCGAAGCACGCAATGCATTGTGTATTGAAGACAATCCCAATACGTGGAATGGCGTGCGAAGCACGCAATGCTTTGTGTATTGAAGACAAT
>JAGFPH010004498.1:6490-20171 GCA_018207615.1 Philaenus spumarius | reverse complement strand
TAAAACTAGTTAATTTGGTAATACCACTGAAATGGACATTGTGCTTCTTTAATTTGTAAGTTGTGTTAAAATAGTTTACTTGTAATGTTTCTGAAGTGGGCATTGCGCCTCCTCATTTCGTAAGTTGTTTTAAAATAATTTATTTTTTAATACCACAGAAATGGACGTTGTGCTTCCTCAATTTGTAAGTTGTGTTAAAGTAGTTTATTTGGTAATACCTCTGAAGTGGGCATTGTGCTTCCTCATTTCGTAAGTTGTTTTAAAAATACTTAATTTGGTACCTCTGAAATATACATTATGCTTCATCATTTCGTAATTAAAAAAAAAAATTTTACTTGGAAATACCCCTGAAATTTACATTGTAATTCCTCGTTTCGTAAGTTGTGTTAAACAAGTTTACTTGGTAGTGTTAAAATATACAAATTTCAGGTTAAACCAATATGACTAACGATTTATATTCATTACAGTTTTCACTTCTGTCGGTAGTCCCACGACTGCTTTCTTTTTTTATATTTAACTTTTCACGTAAAATATTATACAACCTATTTTGCAATTTAATCGACTGAATTTTTTAGTTAACCTGATTATTCACAAACTTTTTGCATTTTTTTTTTGACAGTTACTAGATTACAGAAACACTGTAACTGGTAAATTATTTCACAAAAAATTCAGTAAAGCGATCTATATATATTAAAAGAATTTGGTCAAAACCTATTTCCAATCGCCCAGCCTCTCCTAATGGACCGATTTTGATGATTTTTGTTTTAAAATGTGTCTTATTACCTGTAGATATGTCATCAAGCATTTACCGAAGTCCTAGGACATTAGGGCTACGCCCCAGTGGCCCTCAAAGTTTCAATGTTAATCTTATGGAAGGTCAATCTTAAGGAAGAAGAAGAAATATTTCATTTGATTTTATCAAGGACACAAAAACAGCTGTTCGTATGAAAAGCTTAAAACAGCTGATTTTGATCAACAACTGATTTGGATCAAATCAGTATCAAATGTAGTATTACCTTTTTGAGGTTACATTGACAAACTAAAAACAAACACAAACAAAAATCAACGAAAAATGCTAACTATATTTTAATTCAATTCAAACATTGGTTGTTACAAACCTATTATATATAAAACAGCTAATTTGGATCAAAAACTGAACATAATCATTCACAGATATGTCAAGTCTTATATATTATCATCCGTTCAGCCGCTATTCACCCGAGAAGGAGCCCCGGTATACAATCCTTCAAATTTCCCATGTTAATCTTATGGAGATAATGTTTAATGAGTTTGAGTCAGCTGCCAAATAAAACAGCTAATTTATGCTCGGTCACCTATGTACAAACGAGCAAAAGATTAACGAGATTCTTTATCGAATTTTCCACCTGCGAGCGAAGCGAAGCAGCCATCTGAGGCCGAAGGCCGAGCCGGGGTTGGGACGCGGAGCGTCCAGGGGCAGAGCCCCTAGTATATATTTACTATTGTTTTTATTAAATTAAATTTGTTAAAATATATAAGAATCAATATTGCACTGTACGAGGTTTGATTTGGTTTAAAACAAACTACGTTGGCATATTCCATTCCAGGTTATGTTTTTGTTTCCAGATATACTGTCGAAAAAAATTATATTAATTAGATGTGGTTTGCAAGGTACTGGCATGCTACTAAAAACACCATACTATATATTGGTAGACATCAATATTCCCAAAGACTTAAATAATTAAAATGAAAAATAAAACAAAATAAAGAAATATTCCAATATTCAGAGCTGACTTGATTGAAGTGTCTGGGAACGTAACGTAATAGTTTACACGTGTGTTGATAGTATCAATTGTAATCTTTTAACTGTGTCCCGAACATAGATTTCTTCTTAACTAACTTGCTTTCAATATTGGAATATTTCTTTAGTTTGTTTTATTTTTCATTATAATAATTTAAGCCTTTGGGAATATTGGTGTCTACCAATATATACGTGACAATATATAAATATATATATATATATATTTATATATAAGTTATGTAGAGGAGTTTAGCTTAAGTAGTTTGTAGAATATTATGGTTTTAGCACAGTAGGCATTGGCATTGTTTTCTTGCAAGAGCATTAGGTAGTTAGTGTTAGTCGAGGTGGCCCTTGGTGCACATCAAATGTACTTGAATAGTTAAAATATGTTTTAAAGTTGTTATTATTTCTAATTTGTAATATATTTCCTGCTCATACGCTTCCTCAGCAAGGGTTAAATTAATTAAATTACAAGTGAAAAAACATGGACCAAGACCGGGATTTGAACCCAGGACCTTTGCCTTTCCGGGGCAACACTCTACCACTGAGCTATCCTGATCCTGCAGATATTGGTCAATGTTATCTCACTTGTACGGTTTTACTGCATTTATGAATTAATAGATTGAATACCTCGCATGATGCGACATTGAAAACAATCTCAATTCTTTTTACAGCCTACAGTGGTGTTATTTATTATTATTTTTAATTTGTAATAAATTAAAATAATAGAGGTATTCAATCTATTAATATTCATAAATGCAGTAAAACCGTACAATTGAGATAACATCGACCAATATCTGTAGGATGAGGATAGCTCAGTGGTAGAGTGTTGCCCCGGAAAGGCAAAGGTCCTGGGTTCAAATCCCGGTTTTGTTCCATGTTTTTTTCACTTGTAATTTAATTAATTTAAAGTTGTATTCAAATCTTGTTCAATTATAAAAAGTGTTTAAAAAACCAAACCATAACTTATATATATATAGGCTAAGTGTGTGTGCGCGTGTTGTTTATGTGTTTCAACACAAAACCTCATCATTAAGAGAGAAGCGACCACATTCCAATGTGTACATATTAAGTGCTTTGAAGTTATCTCTGCTTATATTTTTAAAAGTAATACTTATGAAGATAGAATACATACAGCACTAAACGCCCAGCAAGATCCACACATTCCTTGGTCCTTAACTTCAGTTACAGCTCCTTTCTCACGCCAGTCGATTGTGTCGGATAGGTTTTTGAGATCTATGTCGGGAAGATCCATATCAACTGATAATTTAGCGTTAGGATTAGCTCTGAATCCTCTCATTGCTGCCATTTCCTCAGGAAACTAACGAAAACATTTAACAGTGTTGCATTTGTTGTTAACAAACATTAAATTATTTGTAAAGTTATAACACAATGAATGTTACTATCTCACAAAAAGTATTTAAATCTTGCAAAATGTAATAAAATTATATACTTAACTATTTCAATACTAAGGTTTTGTGATAACATATAAACTTTACAGTCCTTCTACAGGTATATTATTTTCATAGGTTATTTGATTTAAATTTAAGATTGACTAAATAGTTTTAAATTAAAAACACTAAATTTAAAACGTATATGTCTCCAATAAGAAGTAGTAAGTAATGCTTCTTTGTTTGATGTAGATAGTGGTCTTTTATCAGTTATTTATATGATGAAAAGGAGGTCAAATTTGTTCTTTGCTATTTTTTATTTATATTAACCTCTTATTGTCTGTATATAATTTCATTTCATTTTTTTATTAGTCCTGTAGATAGTACAAATGTACTACCTGGCCCGATCCGCATTTGCACGGATAGACAAACTAAATATGGGGATTTTTAGTAACTTTGACACCCCAAACCCCCTCTAAAATTTAGATTTTTTTAAAAACTTTTTTAGTGAGCACCTAGGTCCCTAGAGGAAGCTACATATCAAATTTCATTCCAATCCGTTAGGTTGTTTTTTTTTAGTAACTTTGACCCCCCAAACCCCCTCTAAAATTTCTAATTTTTTTTAAACCTTTCTTAGCGTGCACCTAGGACCCCAGAGGAAGCTGCTACCAAATTTCGTTCCAATCCGTTTGGTGGTGTTTGAGATTTCGTGATGAGTCATTGAGTGGTATCCTTATATATAATTCTGTAAGCGAAATTTTAGATTCAAAATTGTGGGAATTTGGTAAATCGGAGGATGATGGGAGAGGTATCAAATTAAAGGTATCGATTCAAGGAACGAGGGAAAAATATAAGTTTTTTCTAAAATTAAAAACTAAGGGGTTTTTGGGGTCCCCGAAAAACGAAAAATCCCCATAAGAAATACAGGAAAATTTAAAAACATCTGCTTTGTTTACATTAAAACATTTGGTATTAAATAAATAAATTAAAAACATAAAACAGCTGTTCTGTAGTTTACATTTGATCTATACTAATATTATAAAGAGGTAAAGTTTTTTGTTTGTTTGTTTGTATGTAGGGGGTAATCTCTGGCACTACAGAACCTATTGAAAAAATATTCGATAAAAACCTTTTTTTTTTTTGTAAATTAGTCGGAAAAAATTCTTAGGTTAGGCCTAGAATGATAAACCAACACATGTATTTACATTTATTACCATAGCAACCAATTGAATAAAATAACAGATACCGTAATATAGCTGGTTGCTCCAATATTTCCATTAACAGCTGATTTAAAAAGTTGAAGCAATTATTTTTGTATTTCTAGCTTTTAGGTTAGGGTTTTAAAGTGTAGACCTGAGCCTTACTGATGTTATAAAATATACGAAACAATTTGATTTGAACATTTAACATTATTTACCATCTTAGTTTTGAGGTTATTATTAATCCTACACCTTTATTATAAATAAAACATAACTTATGTTTTTGGAAGGTTCCATTGGGGGTTGGCGTGCGGAGCACGCAGGGGTCTCCCCTAGTTTGGATTATATGTATATAGACAAAACGTGACATATGGATATTGAATATCTTCTCTTAAATTATCTCCTCAACAAATCAGCACAATAATAAATCCCTTAAATACTTTAAGACAGAATACAATTATTATTAAATAATATAAATAATTAAAAGCTAATTTACAAATAATTATCTTTAACAACACAGAATAGTCACCAATTAAAATAGTTACACATTATTATTATATCAATTAAAATGGTTAGACATTGTTATTATATCAATTAAAATAGTTACACATTATTATTATATCAATTAAAATAGTTACACATTATTATTATATCAATTAAAATAGTTACACATTATTATTATATCAATTAAATTAGTTACACATTATTATTTAAAATAAGCAAGTTGCCCCCCATACTTACATCTCAACAAACAGACAAAAACCAATTTTAAAAATCACAACAATTAACCAACAGCAACCAAACAAACTATAAATAATTTAAAAAATAAATCACAACAACATGTCAAAAACAGGCATTAATAAACTTGAACAGAACTAATAAAGTAACAGCTTTAAAAGAAGAAAACTGCTTCACCCGGAGGCAAAAATAGACCCCACCACTGAGATCCCCACGTTCAAAAAAATCTATGGTGCACAAACTCCTCCACCGAATAAAACGATCCAGTCAACAGAAGCTGTCTAAACCTGCTTTTAAAAATCTCATAATTTTTTCATTTTTAATAATTTCTGAGAGCAACGTTGTTCAATAAAGTTTTGTGTTAAACTTGGTGAATCCGCGAGTGTAACTTTTGAAAAGTTGAAACAGGCCTATGGGGAACATTGTTTATCAAGAGCACAAGTTTTCCGCTGGCACAAATCATTTTTGGAAGGCCGAGAACACGTTGAAGATGAAACCCGCTCAGGGAGACCTCCAACTTCAAAAACTGACGAAAATGTAATTAAGGTAGAATCGCTTCTCCCACCAAGACCAAGAACTGATGTAACAGAGCTGGTTAGGATTGTGGACAGTGCTCTTGTAAACAACTTTCATATTATACTTTAAGATGACTTTTATATTTCACATCCCTCTGAGGATGACGAATTTCTTTCGATAAGCATAGCTTATGAAAAATAAATAGTCCTTAAACCTGTCTTGGTTATTGTGTCATGTCTATCGCGTTAGTTATTTCTAGTCATTCACTTAAAGAAATAAATTATTTAGTACTTAAAATGAAATATGTTTTACTTACCCTGTCGCTGTATGCGTTTATTCCAATTGCATATGTAACCAGACCCTTGTCGTACAAAGCATTTTGTGCTGCAACTTTTGCTTTATTGTTCAAGAAAATTTGCTTTCTTTGTTGTTCTTCCGTTGCATTTGTGTATTTTTTACTATATTCGAACTGCAATTTAAAAAAATCTATAATGTTCAGACAAATTAAACCTAATTTTAAGAAATTTAAGTAGTTATGGCCTAGTTGGCGTCAAATAAATTAGCTATCATAAAATAAATCATAGGCTATATGCAAAGCTTTATATTATTAAATAGGTTTGTCTGCATTCCCTATTAAAAATGTCTTCATCTAACACAATTTTAAACGGAATTGCTTTTTTTAATTTTTACTAAAAACATACATTAGCATCAATTAATCTAATTAATACTCCCAATTATATAAAAAAAGTTGAATCAGGAATCAGCATAATTTTACCACTAAATTTAACAGTTCAATAGTTTTAATTACAAAAACAAAATATTTTTAAATTCTTCAAACAGTAATACCAACGTTGACCATTTAATAACACTTTGTAGGTTACATTTTCTTTTAACAAAACTTGGTTTATTTGTATTACAAATTCTAAAATCCCTTTGATAATGTAAAATAGTAAATAAAAGTAAATGCCTACCTTAAAGTGTTCCCACTCAGATTCAGTAAGATTTAATGCCCAGCAGCACACAAAAATACTCAGGTACGCGCATGCGAATAACACCTTCATGTTGGTTCCAAAATAATATTCTAAAATATATCGAACAAAACACTTTTACTGGTTTGTTTAATAACTCACTTAGGAATATTTTTTTCATTTTACTTGATATACTTAATGTGTTGAAATAACCAACTTACTAATAACAATGACCACCGAAAAACTATTGATTAGTGAATAAACTTCAGTGAAATGTGGCGTCGACTACAAATACAATATCACATCACAACGCATTAAAAATGAAGTCTTTGTAATTTTCCACAAAATAGGCCATTTGCAGTGCTTCTAAAAAAGGCAAATGTGGACAAAACGTGCGAACTCCGAAATTTTGCGTAAATCGCTTTCAAACGGGCTCAATAGTAAGCCCCTAAGTTTCCCCCCGAATATAACCTTGAGCTTTTTTTGTTATTAACAATTATATATATGTAATTACGGTTTTTTGGAAATAACTCAAAAAGTATAATAGGTAGCAAAAAAATAACAATATACTTTATTGTGAGGAATTTTCATCCGCGTTGTTTGAAATAAAGGAAATTTAAATAGCTTGTCGTAATAAAAAGTTATTAACAAAAAACCCTTTTTTAATTAACAATTAAATTACGTGGCCCCTGTTTGGCCTAGGAACATGCGGTTTTCGACTAAAGATGGGTATTTTGATGTAGTTTAAGCCCAGAAATTTGTTTTTATGTATTCCCAAAATTGTTGCCGAAAACTCTAAAAAACTCACTTTTTTTTGAATGGCCTCGCTGCTGACGAAAAATTGACCGTTTTTGATGTTTCAGGTCTTAAACTCTTCATAAGACTTTATATTTTTATAGTCATATGGTTTTGTATTTAACAAATTTTTTTAAATACTTTATTTTTACCGTTTTGTTGAAAAAACGAGTTTTTTATTAATAACTTTGAACTTTTGATTATATCAAATCGCAATTTGCTGCAAATGAAAGAAGAACTAAAAACGAGCATTTCAATAAAAGAAATGTCCCGGTAGCTCAAACAGGGCACATTTTATGGGCCTTTTTGCGTTTGGTGCCGCTGCTCCGCATAGACACAATATTTCGGAAAAGTACAAAAACAAAAGAATCAGTAAGATTTCAACTTTCATAAACAAATTGGATATAATTTTTAAAATTCACAGCGATCGAGTATCCGCGAGTTAATTACAGCGGGAATAAAATAATTCATTACCGAGCGACAGCAATAGCTCGCGTGGCGGGGGAAAGGTGCACGCTGATTGGCCGGGACGCTCGGAGGCGCGCTTGTTTAAATAATTAATTTATCACCCGGTAAAGTATATTAGTCATCCTTAAATAATAATTATTTATACTTTTTTATAATAAATAATCAGAATTTCTGTATAGGAATGTATGGTATTGCTATAATAAATGAATTATTTTAAATTATTTATTTTTATAAATACATTACATTTTTATATTACACATTTCATCTTGTCTTACAACTTATTTTTTGCAATGCAAAAAATTGCACGAATGTTGGAATATTAATGCAATTTTTTTCGCTTTTGCGGTGTGTGATCGGCCACTTCAATGGGAGGAGTCGCTAGACCAATATTTTCGTCTTCATCCTCCAAAGACGAACAATACTCCGAAATATCTGATTCAATGTCATCGTAATTTATTTCTGAAGGATTGTCGGTAAAAATATAATCGATCCTTTTGATTATCGGAATATAATCCAGTAAATCACATTCCAGGGGCTCTATTTCAACGTTCTTGATATTTTTTCCATCGCAAAAATTATAAATTAATGTATATTTTAAACCTCATTTTCTGCACGAACATCTAGAACAATTTTTTATATGTGCAGAAAATGAGTTTTAATATTTCGTCGGGTACTAGTTGCTTATTCCCATACACTGGGATTAATCCGTCCGGAGGTACTTCCCAACCCCATTCTAATGGGTTAAGAAAATTTCCCTCTCAAATTATATACATATAGCACATGTGAAAATACCTATATATTATCAGATTTCACGTACACATAAAAAACAGATCCGGGACTCGAACAGGAACAGGCATATCCGAGCGCCCCGGCCAATCACCGTGCATCTTATCGCCACCACGCGAGCGGGCTTTGTCGCGCGGCAATACATTATTTCATTCGCGTTTTAATTAACTCGCGGATACTCGATCGCTATGAATTTTAAAAATTATATCTAAATTGTTTATGAAAGTTCAAATCTTACTGATTCTTATTGTTTTTGTACTTTTCCGAAATATTGTTTCTATGCGGAGCAGCGGCACCAAACGCAAAAATGGCCATAAAATATGCCCTTTTTGAGCTATCGGGACATTTCTTTTTTTTTTGAAATGCTCGTTTTTAATTCTTCCTTCGTTTGCATTAAATTGCGATTTGATATAATCAAAACTGCAAAAGTTATTAATAAAAACCCGTTTCAAAAACTCGTTTTTTCAACAAAACGGTAAAAATAAAGTATTTTAAAAATTGGTAAAAATACAAAACCATATGACTATAAAAATATAAAGTCCAATGGAGATTTTAAGACCTGAAACATCAAAATCGGTCGATTTTTCGTCAGCAGTGAGGTCATTCAAAAAAAGTGAGATTTTTTGAGTTTTCGGCAACAATTTTGGGAATACATAAAAACAAATTTGTGGGCTTAAACTACATCAAAATACCCATCTTTAGTCGAAAACCGCATGTTCCTAGGCCAAACAGGGGCCACGTAATTTAATTGTTAATTAAAAAAGAGTTTTTTGTTAATAACTTTTTATTACGACAAGCTATTTAAATTTCCTTTATTTCACACAACGGGGATGAAAATTCCTCACAAAAAAGTATATTGCTATTTTTTTGCTATCTATTATACTTTTTGAGTTATTTCCAAAAACCGTAATTACATATATATAATTAATTGTTAATAACAAAAAAAAAGCTCAAGGTTATATTACGGGGAAAACTTAGGGGCTTACTATTGAGCCCATTTGAAAGCGATTTATGCAAAAATTTCGGAGTTCGCACGTTTTGTCCACCAAAAATTCACTGCAAATGGCCTAAAAACTTGTATCTGCTATAGATTTTCTTAAAGTAGGTCTACTTGAGTAAGTATTACACTTAACGTATTTTTCTTCTTCGAAATTTGAGGGAGATTTTTCATATTATGGAATTTCTAATGGATTGTTTCAAACATTATCAAAAATTTCTTGAAAAGTGCATATTAAAAATAAAAGGAAAATATTTTAAAAACACACACCATACTCACAACTCTTTCACACGACCGTATCATAAATTATTTATCTTTGGGGTACAAAACTTGGCCCCCAATATAAAACAATACATTTTGAGTTTGGATATTATTGAATAAATTCAGGTTATTGTGTCATTACTACCCCTACTTTTGTTGGAGAAAGTTGATCTTTTCCAGAGAAAACCGACTGTGACTGGTTGACCTAAACGTACACAAATAATTAAAATATTTTCAATTACATTAAGAAAATCAATTAAACATAGTATTTACTATTAAATCAAGCGTTAACTTAAAATACTATTAAAATTAGAGTTTAACAATAAAGGCACAAAAACAAAACAAAAACGACATCCTTATTTGCAGTGTTTGCTAAAAAAATGAATACAATTAAACTGACATTTTACTTTATGAAAACAAAAATAAAAATAACTGCAATCCACACTTTCAAATATGCTAAGAATCTTCTTAATTTATTATGGTAATTAAAAAAGTTTTAATGTGAACGACTTCCCCAAGATATTTTAAACTCTTTACTTTTTCAATAATTTTGCAATTACATTATTTAAACTCTAACTAAAATGTATCTTATGAAATAAATTAAGTTCTTAAATTCTTTATTTGAGAAAAATAGTATATTTAGTAAAGAAAGAAGTCTAAACATAGGCCTACCTGAAGCTGTGGCGAATATAATCGCTTTAATCGTGATTGTCTTTATATACATCCATTGTTTAATGATGATAATAAATAATCAGCGTGTCATTATTCAACCGTTTGTTTTAAAAACTTTCTTTGTTTTGGTTTTATTTAAAGCAATAACAAGCATTCAATAACATAAAGCTTTACAATAATTATTTGATTTGATCTTTTTACTACCTACCAAAGTGAACTGGTAGTTTGCAATTCATAATGTGATTGTAAACGATTATTTTATGAAGTATGTAGGTTTCTTTAGTTTAAAATTTAACTAGGAAATCATTTCACACTTAGAATTGACGGTAAATCAGCTATAAACCCCTAGTAAATTCTAAAGTATGTAAAAGACAACTTGTGAATTGTCTTAACAATGGGGAGCTGTATTTCTTTAAGTATTTTAACTGTTATTCTTACGTGTCTGAATATAATGCAATCAAATGTACAAAAAATTATTGGAAAGTAAAAATATTTACTCCTTTAGGACAAATCAAGGTTTTAAAATGGGAAAGTTATGGCATTTATCTTAATTAAGAAATTAGAATTTGATTCAAGCGTCAAGTAATCTGTACTCTGAAAAGTCCCTGTAGTTTCACTGAAATTAAACAGGTTAGCCAAAACGATTTTGATGATTTTAAAATGTACATAATTATTAGTTCGTTGTTGTTTATAATACAAATAATACCTATGGTTACAATGAAAGACAAAGTAAAAAAGTTTGATTTCACAATAACTTGTCTATTAATTGTGGCACGACACACATCAAGGCTGCAACTAAACTCTTGCCAGACTTTTACAAGAGTGTTTTGGTCGATTAATTCAACGGGTGGTTTTGGTGACGTTGCTGGAGTTCAGGATAAAGGTAGAGCATACGCTTTAAACTTTATCTTTGGGTCGTTTTGGGAAAATTATAACTGTTATTGGCCATTATGTAGGATAGAGTCAACATACAGACTTACGATTTGGGCCAATCTTATTCTTTTGTCAATACCTTTAAAATGAGGCGTCACTCAACAGGTGTTCTCATTTAAAATGTTCACCTTACCACAAAAATACCCCATTTTTGGAGGAGAGGTTGAAATTTACGGTACACCAAAAAACTCCATTTTGGCCGTGTTAAAAATCCCCAAAGCAAAACTGTCTATTTCCATTAGTAAAAATAATAATAGGGGGAGGGGGGAACTTTTAAGACACCTGGTATATAATTACGTGAACATAATAATATGTTCAAACATTTAATATTATTTACAATCATAGATTTGAGGTTATTTATGTTTAATCCTAATCCTTTATTGCAACAAAAATATTAAATAATAACGTAATATTAATAATAATATTATGTGTACAAAGAAAGATACGTTGGTATGTTCGACACAGAATGGTATTACATTGTATAGTTTATAAGCATGGGGTGAATATGGTTTTAAAGTTTATTGTAATTTTACAGATGTGTTTATTAAAAGGCCTGTAAAAAATGTAAAATGATTTGTTGTTAAAAACCTTAGAACCCATGGATGATTAATTACTTAGCTACTTTGTAGTAGGTGTGAAATTTCTCTCCTCCATATTCTTTTAAAGTTTTTCAAACGTTTTTTACTATCTTCAAATGTTTAGTCAAATATTGAAAAACGCAGTATTTTAAGAATCGAATTATAAACAAAATCTATTGTACTGTAGTGGTTCCATTCCATTGATAGTGCAAATTAGGTTCAGTTAGATTAGTATATACAATCGCAAGATGATGAATTTTGTCCCAACCATTATCGTCCCATATTTCTTTTCTTTTTGAAAAAAAATAAAAACATTAAATCAAAAATTGAAACAAAAATTTATACGATTTGTAATGTTTTAACTTTGTTATTTTCACTAAACCGCTGCTAAAACCAATAAGAGAAGGTGTGAGAGAAAGCAATAGGTTTCATGCAACCTGTGGGACAATTCGTAAATAATGTGTTTCGATTAGATGGTATATTTTCTATATTCTCTATAGGCGCTTTAGACACACCTACCACAGTCTTACATAAAAAGGCAGGGGACGGATAGTTTTTAGCTTAAATTAAAATGTCAAATAGTGAAAAACATTTGGAATCTAGGAGAATAAGTTGGTTCGTTGAATTGATAATTAACTTCCTGTAAACTCAATTGGTTTCGTAAGAAGCAAACAATTCAATAGTTAGCTTGAATCATCAATAGTGTAAGGATACTAAGTCTGTAAAAATAACATTTAAATTAAATCCAAGCTTTGTACTCTTTTAAAACAATTTAACTTATGCAATGTGATTATGTTTTAATTTTAAAGATTTTAATACGCAAGTAGTAATGATGTGTAAAGTAACCGGCTCGTTTATAAATCCACAACTGAACTGCTGAATCACGGGAACGGAAATTAAAGGCTGATTAAAGGAAGAGAGAGAGAGGGAGAGACGACGACGAAGACTAATATGTAACCTTCTTAGTTAACATTAATTTGATTTCTTCACTAAACTACTTCCAATGAAGGTGTTTTTGTTATTATTCATAAAAATTAAAGAACTATAAAAGTAAATTATGAATACATTATTTAATATTCGAAGTTATTAAAAAGAGGAGAGAACATTGTGTTTGTGATTACGCCTGTATCAATAGCAAGGAAAAGCGGGAACTTTTGCCAACCTATAAACAATAAGTAAGACGAGAGTACATTTCGGTTTCAAGAATGCCAAAAAAATTATGTAACCAAGTGCTTACCTAGGATGACGAGTACAGGTCTGTAGATGCCTTTTTTATCTATTTAACAATTTATAAATTGTTGCTTCGAAAAAAAAATACAATTTATAAATA
The DNA here is from genome assembly GCA_018207615.1 of Philaenus spumarius. Classification (NCBI taxonomy): domain Eukaryota; kingdom Metazoa; phylum Arthropoda; class Insecta; order Hemiptera; family Aphrophoridae; genus Philaenus; species Philaenus spumarius. Next base: position 6,759 of record JAGFPH010004498.1, on the reverse strand, counting down.
TGTGACAATATTTTCATTAAGAAATTTAAAAGTAAGATCATGAGCCCTTAATACAATTTACATTTACAGAATCACAAATATTTGAAACAAAGAAAACATCTCTCCCATTTTACTTTAAAATTAACAAATGAAAAAAAAACCTTTTTCATGAATAAGGTAAGTTAAACTTACTTATTTAGTTTGCAAATTCTTGTAATAGAAAATTCAAAACTATATCATTATATTATATATTGTAAAATGTGAATATATGGAGTGACACTCCATAACAC
>JAGFPH010004497.1:94000-110419 GCA_018207615.1 Philaenus spumarius | reverse complement strand
GTTCAGGAACTCCACGATCCTGAGTTGTAAGTTGTAAAAAGACAACATGTAAAGAAAACTAGTATAGGCTTAACCTAAAAACAAAATTTTATTAATTATTTTTAACAAGTTATATTAAATTCATTTTACATTTTATATTTTTATAACGCCTAACGTTATAAAATGATCTGCTGCTCGCCGGTTTATCTAAATCCCCCTTCCCTGCACCCTTCTATGTGTGCATTGAAATACGCCTTTAAAAGTGTCACAGATAACAAATTTCAACCCAATCAACCCACTTGGTAACAATATAAAAATATTACTTAACTATACATAGCGTAATTCTTTTAGATCCGGTCAAATCGTTATCTTTACGTCATTATAAACCCCTGATTAAGTGTCATTAAATATTTAACTACTCGGTTGTAATGTCATAAATCTACAAAATATCAATATCAAACTTTGAATTCCCCCTTTCCTTTGATGTCATGACGAATATTTTCTCCCTCCTCAAAATCAAAACCGCGAAATAAACAAACTACGTATTTTTTTCACACGTAAAATGTAATCTGCGGCGGGTCCTATCAAAATCGATAGAGCGGTATTTCACTACAAGCAACACTGCTAACTCTCCCACCCCTCCTAAGGAACACAGATCCCACGCTATGCGGTGTCGGTTGTGCGATACATGTAACTAAACCCATGACCTTGCTGGGAAAGTGCTCAAACAATACAAAAGCGCGGCGAGACTCAATCGAATTGACTGGCGAGACATTTATGTAGTTGTGATCAGACAGTTGGCCCCGTCCCACAATTCCAGTGTTGCTTTAAGCTTTGCATTGTGTATACATGGGTCAACTTACTGTATGTGATTATTTTTTTCCCATAATGTTTACATTTTTTCATTTTTTAAATAGGAACTCTAAATATTTTCGGGTTAAAAAGTAGCCTAGATTTATCTCTAAAAAGTCCTATACATTCAAATGAATGTTTCGTCAAAATTGGTTCAGCCATTCCGGAAATTAGCTTCGGACAGAAAGAAAAAAAAAATAATGCATGTTTAGGTTTTGGTAAAGTGTGATATGAGCTTAGAAAAAAATATTTATTTAAAATTCACAGACAGATGCTTCAATTTTATTTATATGTATAGGTAAGGAAGCAATACGACCAAATTTATTTTTCATAGCATTTTACCTCTGTTCCTTTCATAAGCTCGACTTTTATGACGATGGTTTTTTTAACTATATTTCATATTCTATTATCCAGGCCGCTAGATTAATGTACTACAGTCTAACCTTAAAGTTCAGAACAGAACCCGCTAAAGCCCTCGTCGAGGCACCTCCATCATCAGCCAAAGACTTCTCTGAAAGACTAGTGGCAGCTGATGCAGTTTCACTGCTCATGCTGAATCTCTGCGTGGAAGATATATCAGCTTGTACTTCCAATCTGTGACCACCGCCGGGCAGAGAAGACGCTATACTTCCAGCCAGTGCCACCATACTTGCAGACTCCCTGTCGGCTTCTCTCTCCAGTTGGCTTCCACTGCCAAGAGACAAGGAAGCTTCTCCTATCGAAGGATTACCACCGGGATGGCTCACAGTATCTCCATCTAAAAACACGATGTTTGGTTAATTTAAAGCAGAAGTAGTCGACTCTGCAATGAACAATAATCATAACCAAATGCCTATTTCATTAGGTACATCATATTCTTTTAAAGAAATCTATAAGTGAAGAAATATCTAACTTGTACAGAGCAAGCAACACAAAAATAAACGGTATCAGTTAACTGACACAAACTTTCTCCCAACTTACTGTAGTCAAAATAATATTGTTTTTAATCATTTTATTTACTACTTTTTAGAACAAAACAAAAAAATAATATTCTACCTACGTTAATCGTATAAAAAAGTTATTGTCCCAGGCGGGATTCGATCGCGCGACCTTTGAATTACTGGCCGTCCTCGCTACCGTTGTGCTACCCCGTGCGGCCGTCGCCGTGATGCTAGATTGACAACATAAACTTGTTTATTTTTTAACATTTCCCCATAATTATGAAACGCCGAAGTTTTGATAAAAGCGGGTGGTGTCATTTTGTTTGGCATCTTAAGCACTATAAATACTGAAAATTTGATCAAAATCGTTAGAGCCGTTTTTGAGAAATTTGCATTTTTGTCATTTTTTATTGGTTTTTTGGGGTAAATTACCCTTAAAAATTAAAAATTCCAAAAAATGAAAAAAACGCCTGGAGATATTAGGGTTTAGTACCTACATACCAAATTTCATGAAAATCGAACCAATAGTGTCCCCTCTGGTCGTGTATACATACTGACACACTGACAGACAGACACCACGTTAAAAACACTTTTTTGGGTTCAGGGAGCACCAAAACAAAAAATTCCACTAAAAATATTTTTGGGTTCAGGGAGCACCAACACAGATAATTACACTAAACAATTTTTTGGGGTTCTGGGAGCACCAAAACAGATAATTCAACTGAAAATTCAAATTCGAACATTTTTACGAAAACAATACTTTCTCCATATACTACGTATAGGGTGGAGAAAGTAAAAAGCATTTATAATTTTTTTAAATAAAATATCTTTGAAATATAACCCGTCTGGTTCTCCAAAACTATAAAAGTTTCTGGTTCAAATCTGGGGGATTTTTCTGTAGAAGTAACTATTGCTAATATTAGCAAAGTATCAATAATATCAACTACACTGCTGTATATATGAGGTGTGTTCAAAAATTAACAGGAATTTTATAATATTATGGGTTGTATTAGTCCAAACAAAATTTTTTCATTATTCAGTTGGTAAACGTCTGAAAAGTACATGTACATTGTTTAGACATATGGGATGTTTAGTCTGTTGTTAGCAGCTAAAGAGGATACATGTATTTTAGTACGATCGACAATTATTAATGTATTTTTTTAAATGGATCAGAAAATGTGCCTTAATTTTTACTATAAGAATGGAATAGAATGCAGCAATGTTTTAAAGTGCTTTTGGTGAGCCTGCTATGAGTAAACAAGAGTTTACGAGTGGTATAAGCATTTCCAAAAAGTCCATAAAGCCAAGTGAAGATGATGAGTCCTGGACGCTCCAGCCGATGAAAACGTGGAAAAGTTTAAAGAAATTATTTTGAACGATTTCGAATCACAATCAGAGAAGTCGCTGTGTTGGCATATCAATAGGCTCAGCCATGAATATTTTTCAACTATTTTGGGTATAACAAGGGGTGGCAGCAAATTTTGTTTGAAAATTATTGAATTTCAAATAAAAACAGCGGCGAATTGAACTTGCTCGGAAGTCGCCAAGTGAAGTCAACAACGATGCAGAGCAACTGAAACATTTCATAACAGGTGATGAAACATGGGTTTACGGATATGATGTCGAAACTAAGGCTCAACCTTCCCAGGGGAGCCAGTCTGGACCGCTCGATAACTGAGGTCGAGTGTGAAGGTTATGCTCACTGGATTATTTGATTTGAACAAAGTGCACCATGAGTCGTCCTTACCACAAGGTCAAATGGTCGATAAGAAATACTTTCTACAAGTTCAACACAGTTTGCATGAAGAAATACGAAAAAAATGCCCGATTTGTGGCAAAACAATTCTTGTCTTTTGCATCGCAATAATGCACCTCCTCACACTACCTTGCTTGCTCATGAAGTTTTGGCAAGAAACAACACTGTCATGTTGCTTTATTCTCCATATTTGTCAGATATGGCTCCGTTTGACTGTTTTCTGTTCCCAAAAATAAAGAGAACCTTAACAGTGTGACCCTTCACCTTGTAATATTTAATAATAATAATAACGTAATATAAAGTAATAGAATAGGTTAGTCAGAGATGCAGGTGATGATATCGCTGATATCGAGGTTTAAAGTATTTCAAATATGGGGGACGCTAGTTGGAAGCGTAGAGAGATGTGGAAGTCTGGGAGCAACCGCGTCCGCGTTAAGACCCATAAATGGGGGGAACCTAGTCTTGCTTTTGCCTTTGTCTTCGTAGTTTTAAATGTTAGGTTTAAGAAGTCGAACCAGCGAGGGATGTTTGTTTTTGCTCAATAAATGTCTTGAAGCGAACAGCCTTCGTCTCATTTCGAAGAGCCTTTTAGCATCTGTCCTGACATCGCCTCTACGTCCACAAGAGGATCGACAGCACACCCAAAAAGGGAGACTCTCCATCGCCAGGGTGAACTAGACGAGTGCCGTACCACAAAAGGCTGTAATTTTGCAAGCATGGATGAAATTCAAAGGGCATTGCTAAGAGCTAAAGTTCCAGAAGTGCTTCGGGGACTGGAAGAAGTGTATAATAAGTGCATAAGTGTATAATATCTAATGGACTATTTTGAGGGGGATAGCATTGATGTAGACAAAAAAATAAAATTCTTAAATTAAAAAAAGACCTGTTACTGTTTTAACACAGCTTGTATACTTCTATTTTAAACTGATGTAATCTTTTTCCCTAATTAATTTTACTTCACTAACACTATTCTTCCATTACTATGCACCTCTACTCTTTCATACAAAATTAACCAAGACATATTTAAAAAGTCTTCATCTAGGAAGCAGAATTATCCCTTTTTAAATTGGTTTCTTTTGTTTTCAATTACAAGACACCAAGGCGTACCTGCAGTCTTAGCCCCGAGCACTCCCATCGGATCAGTCTCATCATCGAAATCAAATCTGACACCAGCGCCTGATGTACTAACACCGCAACCTCCTGAACGACACAGCGATACAGGTACAACACCATATACATAGAACAGCAGTATGGGCACACCGATTCCCACAGCCAGGCCGGCAAGTACCGGAGACACAAGGACCTGGAAAAAAGAGATTTGTTAAGTACAGCTGAATATAAAGAAACATAAGCAGTCATACAGAATCGGTGGGGGCTCGTAGCTGAAATTATTGAGGGCATGGGCTCCCATACCAATGGCCACGGCTTCCAGGGAAAGGAAAATATGTTTTAAATGTTATGTGCCGTTTGATTTTACATATACTTATTTAATTTGTTAAAAGCGTTCAAGCATGAGCTGCAATGCACTGTGTATTGAAAATACTCCAACAAATATGGGGAGTTGGCGTGCAATGCACTGTGCGTCGGCCGCTTCACGTAGTGTTCAGAGTCAAGCTCACATGTGCGTCCTTAGCAGTGAATGTGTTAAGCCCCATACCCCGGTCTAGCCCCCCCCCAGAAAATAAAATATCGTATGAGCGCCCATGATTGAGGGTGCTGCACCAGAAAATGTTCTTTCTTTGTTTTAAAATTGTGTAAAAGGAAACAAACATTTAAAAACAGAAAACTTATTCAGAAACTTGATAAAATTCGAAGGAACAAAATCAAAAAATTTCAAACAAATTCACACAACCGACCGAGAAAATCTAAATCTTAACGCATTCCACCAGTCTTAGTATGAATTCAGTTTTGGCTTCCAGAAATACTTGTATGCTATTGAAATACATCTAATAGTTTTAACTATAACTTACAAATACGATAAACACTTTACACAAACACACATTATCAATTTAACTAATCAACAAAGGAAATTGAAATAAAGTGATATACATATTTTTTGCTATCATTCTTCATTTTCAAACACACATTAATACACTAAACAAAGGTTCTTATTGTACTGTTCCAAAATAGAAACCAACTTGAACAGTCAATGTTCCTAACGTTTACAAAATCTAGTTTTATTTGTACAACTTTCAATGTGCTCTGGCCAGGGACATCGCTATGAGGGGCGTCACCCCTAATTATTTTAAAATACAAAAAGTTGGAAAATTTTAGAATTTGAAAAAAATGGGATTTTGATATTGGGATAAAAATTGCACGCAAAAAAACTCCAACTTTGGGTTTGGGCTTCGAAAGTTTTTGTTGTTAATTATCAGCATTCACAACTAACAAGCAAGTTATAATTTCCAATCCAAAAATGTTGGGCAAATCAAAATATTTCTGTACCAAATAAATGCGTTGTCTTCTTTTAAATGATGTTCTGGGAAATTTAGTTAAAACCCTTGTTATTGTGGCAACACTGATTGTCACGGACTCATCATGCCACAAGGTCTATAGAAAGGAAAGGTTACCTCATAGTCATGTAAACAAACTCAAACCCCTCGACCCGTTCCCTGTCCAGTGACGTCATCTATAGTATAAAAACACCGCGCTACCATGAAAGATGTATGTTTCGTCGTACAAATCACCTCATTTTTTTAAAAATAGATGTATTAAACTATTTTTGGGGTTGCAGTTTTTTTAAATGATACTTAAGTTACACATTTCAACATTTGTAATTGTAAGAATATATCTTAACCTTTTTAAAAACATTATGTTTATGTCATTAATTTGCAATTTACAATAATAACAAAAGTAGAATCATACAAATTTTAATTTATATTTTTACTGACTAAAATTTAAAATAAAAAGCTATCTTGGTAATACATTTTAAATCATATAACTAAAAAGCAGTCATTAAAATTGTATTTAATATTTTTTACAGAATAAAAAAGAAAAAAATGCAATCACGATAATACATTTTAATCTATATATATAAAAGCCAAAACCCACTGACTCACTCATCACGATTTCTCAAAAACTACCAAACAGATTTGAATGAAATTTGGTATGTAGCTTCCTCTAGGGCCATAGGTGCTCACTAAGAAACGGTTTGAAAAAAAATCGAAATTTTAGGGGGGGTTTGGGGGGATCAAAGTTATTAAAAAATGACTTCTTCAAAACTATTGAACGGATTGGAATGAAATTTGGTATGTAGCTTCCTCTAGGGCCATAGGTGATCACCGAGAAGGGTTTGAAAAAATTCGAAATTTCAGGGGGGTTTGGGAGGATCAAAGTTATTAAAAAACGATTTCTTCAAAACTACCGAATGGATTGGAATGAAATTTGGTATGTAGCTTCCTCTAGGGCCATAGGTGCTAAGAGGAATAATATTTACTATATTTGTCGGCTCGTTTGCATTTCTGTATCCATTGCTTCTGATAAGTAGTATTCATTGGAAAGCTAAATATAAGTATGACACAAAAATTAAACACTATAAAGGCTAAATTGAATACACCATTCTAAATACTTATACTTGTCTTTTTGTAAATAAATACTTATAACTAAGTGAATGAACCACAAGTATTTGTTTTACTTGTATTTTAAATAAGTATTCTTTTTACTTACTATTAACATTTATTTTAAACTACAAAAATAAACTTATCCTCGTAATTACTTCTTTTTGTGTCGGTAAAGAACGTAATTACTTATACTTGTAAGTAATTTTGTAAGAACTTGTAAGAAATATTTTTTGAATTGCTAAAATAAAATAAAATAAAATAAAATTCTATTGAACAAATCCCGATTACTAGGAATTGGTTACACACCAATTTGTATACATGTTTTGTTTTGGTAGCATAATTATTTTGATTGTTTTTGTAAACATTATTAATTTGTGAATAACCTAAAATAATTTGTAAATAACAAGCAAAAGATAAATATATCAGAATTAATAAAATAGCATTCTAAAATGTATCTCTGTATGATAGCCTACATATAAATTGTATGGAGTTTATTTAATTGGGTGGCAGTATTTTTATTGAATATGTAGGCCTATATTTAACATTCCTTGCATCAACTGTAAATAAAATATATTAGTATATTTGTTTGTTTTTTTTAACACGCTTTGTGTGGGAAGTTTATGGAGTTTAATAAGCTTCAAGTCACCAGGTGGGCATACTGAACAAAAATTTATTTTCTACAATTTTAATGCAAAAGATAGCCACAGAAACTACTTTTAAATCAAAATATTAAGACAAAAGAAAATTATAATAACATTTTATATGAGTAAGTGGTATTATATTATTTACTATTACAATAGAAACAAAAAATATCTAGGCCTACCTGTGAAATGATATATCAGTTCTTCCTTCTAGTTTTGCTTTTGCATAATAATATTTGCAAGTTGCAACCGCACAAATGGAACCACCTTTAGGTTTATTAATTGATTTTCTATCCATTGTAGGCCTAAATAATATATTTCTTCTACCTACACTTCTAAAACACTTTATATACACTAATTTAACGCGTATAAACGTAAACGACAGAGCTTTGATAGCTTTGATCACTATCTAGGTATACTAAGTACTACGTCACAGCCCCCACTCCACTTTTTTGATATTTCCCGAATGAGGTAACCTTTCCTTTCTAGAGACCTTGATCATGCCATACACTGCACCAGGCCAGTGTTGCCAGATTGGGGTTTTTCCCCAAAATGGGGAAATATTGGGGAAAAAATATGTTGAATTTTGTTCAATAATTTGATAAGCATGTTGAAATTCTTGTAAAAACTCTTAAAAGACTCAATACAGCATGAACAGTGTTAATACCTCTACTTTGAGAAGTCAATTTTTCAAAAAAATTCGAGGGAGCCTTCAGGGCCCCATTATTACTGTCATTTATTACATGCAACATAACCCAGTGCCCCCTTCTGTGAGTTGGAGCCCCCCCCACAAATTGTGAGAAATATAAAAAAAATTGTGGGGAAATTTCAGATCCCCCCCCCCCCCCCACAATAATTTGTTGTAGTTTCATCCCTGCAAAAAGTTGAAATACTTAATCCACAAACAAATTATTTCAGATCCAGATCGTAACGTTGAGAAATACAGAAAAGGCTATATTACCCAAAGTTTGTATAAACAAATACAGTTTATTTTAAAATATTCTAACAACCACTTTGGATGAGCTAAGCTTTCAATCGTTGACCTGTAATTTTCAGTAAAAATGAATTCGGAAATTCAAATAAAGTAGGGCCTATAATTGAATCATGGAATTTAAAATAGTAAACGACTGAAATTTCAAAGTTGATTCTATTTCGAGAAAAAATATTTCGCATCGTATGATTCATGTTTTAAGTATTCAGTCGAGTTTTCCTATGACTCATAGGATCTGTACCTCGCTTTGTGTAAAGAGAAATGTATGATTTATTATTTAACTAGGCAATTTAAATAAACACTTTAGAATAGAAAGATTGCCGGTAACATTTTGATGATGTAGAATTAGCGAGGGCGCGAGCAACAGTGAGGAGGCTGAGGGAGAGACGGAGTGGGGGGAAGCTGCTATTGATTGCCGGGTGGGAGAGGCTTCGCCGGGGACAGGTCAGTCGCCGCCTCGGAGTCATGTCTATCAGCAGTGCGAGCGAAGACGAAACCAGCGAAGCGGGAGAAGAGGAATGCCCCGTCTCCGAAGAATGGTTAGAAGCTATGCTATCCTCGCATCACGATGGACATAACGCCAAAGTATCCGAGTTTACCGTACGTCCTGGATGCGACCAAGGGGAGAGCGTTCTCAGCGACATCCTGGCGGTGGACGTGGATTACCTCTTAGGACCGGATAACGAGGAACGTTCTCTCAGTCTTATCATCAAATTACTCCCTCAAGACCCTTTCAGTAGGTTTTTTGTTACCGAAGCGCAGTTCGATCTACGTGAAATTAAATTTTACACCAAGGTAACTGTACAATTAATTCAGTTTAAAAAAAATGTTATCTTGTATGTTCAGTGTGTTAGGGGATGGTTCACTGAAAAGGGTTGTTTTTTATAAAATACGCATTATATATAGGTTTGTACTAATTTGTTTAAGTGAGCAACTAGCAAACTCCGTGAAAAATCACAGGCAGATTAACACATCATTTATAAAAATACGGTACTATTTAAAAAAACAATAGACTTTATCTAGGCCTACCTAACTATAATTAGGGAATTTTTAACTGGTAAATTATACGTATTATAAAACTGTAGGCATATTTCTTAAAATTTTGTATTTATACACATCATTATGTATAAAAATAAAGGGGAAAATATTATCTTTCAATTGCTTTTCATTTCATAATGATATATCAAAAGTTGTAAATATTATAATGAAGAAATTAATAATCGAATATGTTTATACATTATACAAAGATGTACGATAGTTTTCGAAGTTGAAAGAATGGGTATCTCTTCTTTAAATTTGTATACATGAATATATTGGTGATTAAAGTTGTATTTATATTCATTTTATAACCTCAAAGCCAATCTTATAACGTAATGCAGTCTACATTAGTTCTATCCTTATACATTATTGCTCAAAGGTGTTTGTTTTTGTCGCTAAGCGATATCCCCCTTAATTCTTCATCAAAATTAATTATTCAAGCATAATTTTAAAGCTTACGTTCCATCATTTAACAGCTTAAAATGCATGATTTCGTTACAAAAATTGATAAAAAATATTTTATATTATACTTCATATGGTTCCTGATGAAAGGCGCCATCTATTAACAATCTGTTTGATGACAGCTGTTAGTTGATTGTTTACATTCCATTTGCAAGTAGTATACACTGTTATTTATAAACAATGCAAATAAATAAACGTAACTATCCGAACTAAATCAACGTATTAAATCACGTCAACACTCCTAACTTGCAAAATATTCGCACGGGTCAGCTAGTAACACTTATTTAAAAAAAGAAACTTTACAAATAATATTGATTGAAGTTGTTAACATAACCTCAAAGTATAATCTACGCTAGGTTTTGTTTAAGTATTACAGATGATAGGTGAAATCAGCTGTTATATTATATATGCTACTCACGTATGTATGTACGTACGGACGTACACTAGGTTTTTTAGGAGTTGATAGTGTAAATAATACAGAAAAATAAAACTTCACTTTTAAAAACTTGATCATAGGTAAACAAAATTTAAACGTAAAAATTCGGCAAATTTGAGGAGGTATTTTAAAATTGATATTCCTTAAAAGCACTTGATGTTTTTTTTTTCATTTCTGTGTTATTTTAAAGAGAATGTCTTTTTGAAATTTATGGCGGCACAATGTGAAGTTTTTATACGAGCCTACTTTTAATTTAGCTTTCTTGTACAAATTTTTGTTTGCTTCTAGGCTACTTACAAACGTAAATCTACCTAAATTTAAAAAAATAAATGTGTGCGGTCGTGGGACCCCTGGTCAGGAACGAAGTTCGTCACGCCTTTTCTTAAATGCTTCTACCAGCCTTAACGGCAACATACATACATAATTTTGATCTTTCAATTGCCGTTTATCATTTGTTTGTTTTTTTGTACAAATATTTACTGTTTCCATACGTTTCACTGTAAATACATTCAATAAACATGAAATGTTGGTTCATCAGTCTAGGCCTAACCTAAAATTATTGTGTGTATGTTTAATTTATTTTACCTGTCTTAACTGCAACATACATACAATAATTTTAGGTTAGTTTTTTAATTTGAAATATTTGCTCTATTTAATAAATTACTTAATCGATATACATCCATTTTTTTTAAACACTGATAAAAGTAATTCATAATAATTACAATTAATTGTAAATTAAGTGAGGCATAATAAAGCTAACTTTCTCTTGTAATATTTATTTATTTATAAAATAATATACATTTTCCTACAGCTACTTAACAAATTGCGTTTTTGCACACTCACAGCAGTGCGCAAACTAAACTGCATGTGTTCAGCGTCAAGTAATTGTACTTCTTTGTTTTACTTTACCGCACGGCTAAACAGCTGATGTAGTCTATGTTTTGAAAATTTTGATTGTTATGGGGCATATTACACTATCAAAGTTATTCGTCAAATATTTGGTCAACTTTTATCAAAGACCTTTGATGAAATCTTTGACTAAGATTTGCCAAAGAATACATATTACACCCGTCCAATTTCTTTGATCAACTGGGCTATTAAATAAGATATATTTTGGGGTTATGTTTCGGTTTATTTTAATATTTTAATTATTTATTAACTATTATTATAAAATTACAGTTGGAAGATCGTGATTCATATAATAACGGGTTTTAAGATTTCAAAAACAAACCTTAAAAAAACTTGTAAATTATCCTTTTACAATAAAGTAAACGTAATCAAAGTCTCTTTAATGTTTTACAAAAAACATAAATTTAGGCTACACAGCCAACCAGAAATATTACAGACTGCAAATATTTGTAATTTTTGTTCTAAAGGTTTTTGCCTTACATCACGGTTTTTGTAGGCATTCGTTTGAATGTTCCACAAACAATATTCTTTTTCATATTGTAAAATTAAAGTTTTCATAGCATCCTTACACCATGTCAATTTTGCCTTCGTATTATAAATACAAAAGGAAAGGAATAGAAAGAATATTTATGAAAACAGAAAAATCGTGTATCACCTAAAAAAATGCGTAGGCCTACTACATCAATATTTTAGTAGGCCTACTTTATTATTATGCTTTTATGTAAATCTTTGTCAAAGTTTACAACATGTCAAAGATTAATCAGATTAACAAATTATTTCGTCAAAGAATCGTCAAATCAAACCAGATCGGAAAATCTTTGATCAAAGGAATTTGACGATTATTTGATAGTGTAATACGTAGGCCTACATATGGAACTAACCTTTGTTAAAACAGATCTTTTTAAAAACTAAAACACTAATTTAAAATGCGTAGCTGTAGGAAAAACGTCGTGTGCAACACGGGTGCAAAGATTAATTTGTCACACTCGATAAACTTTCTCGTGCGACAAACTCAACTTTGCACCCTGAATACAAAAATAACTATCCAATTTTAGGTTTAAATTATAACCCTCTATTGTATTTAGACAATACACCACTCATAATTATTGCATTTTCTCAATAATTATCAATAATTATCCTTGACCAAATGACAAAAAGTAACACCCCGTTGGATTTGTCTTTAAACCGTCTACAATTTTTGTACCTTTACATTTTCTCGTAAAATCTTTAGTTTCTTAGATATTCAACTTTGAAAAGTTTGAACCGCCGCCATCTTGGAACGGGCACATTAGTGTAAACCAATGTGATAAACTATCATGCCGAGTTTCGTGAATTTATCTAAAACCGTTCATGAGATGATGATTTTCAAAAACACACTTACGGACGGACGACTTCTAAACTAAGCAAGATAAGCCTTATGTTATATTTGCTAGTTTTTACTTGCTGAACAACGTGGTAAAGTTTGGTAAATGGTTGCGAGACACTCTGTATAACCAATGCGGTCATGGGAACCCATATGATATTTTCTAGGCGGAGAGGGGGGTGCTTAACACGGTCACTGCTAAAGACGCACATGTGAACTTGACACTGAAAACTATGAGAAGCGGGCGACGCACAGTGCATTGCACGCCAAGCCCCGTGTTGGGAGTACTTTCAATACACAGTGCATTGCGTGCTTCGCACGCCAACCCTCGTAATGGGAGTATTTCCAATACACAATGCATTGCGTGCTTCGCACGCCAACCCCCGTATTGGGAGTATTTTTAATACACAATCCATTGCGTGCTTCGCACGCTAATCCCCGTATTGGAAGTATTTTTAATACAAAGGGCATTGCGTGCTTCGCACGCCAACCCCCGGGATATTGGGAGTATTTTCAATACACAATGCATTGCGTGCTTCGCACGCCAACCCCCGTATTGGGAGCATTTTCAACACACAGTGCATTGCAGCTCTTGCTTGAACTCTTGTAAAAAATAAGTACAGTAGAACTCCAATTATCCGGACTCCAATTATCCGGATCGCCAATTATCCGGATCAGATTTGAATAAGAACATAGTCAAACGGATGCGAGACTTGGCGGCTCGGAATCGATTTAAGGTAGCAAAACATCTGACTCTGCCTGGTTTGTTCAAAAAATAATCTATTTTGCAGTGATTTAGTATTGTTTGTAAATATTACGTAAAATGTAAACATTGTCATTGATATTGTTTTTTCATAATAAATATCGTAAATGTTCTCTATTGTGTTTTGTTTACGTTTTTCTCCTAAAAACGGCCTTTTTCGAGAAAAATCCAATTATCCGGATTTTTGATTATCCGGATCGGGTCCGGTCCCAATTAATCCGGATAGTTGGAGTTCTACTGTATATGTAAAATCAAACGGCACGTAACATTTAAAACATATTTTAACGCTAATCTCTTTAAAGAAAAATACCTGACTATAATTAACAATATATTGTACATATTTTCCTTTCCCTGGGAGCTAGGGGGGGGGGGGGGGCCGCGTAGCATGAATGCCGTACTTCAAAAATGAACAGGCTACTTCCATCGGCCATTGCTGTTTTATTAAAGTGTGACACATTGCGTCCCGCCACGTGAGTTCGGTCAATTAATTAAACAAGCACTTTTATAGGCGTCGACGGTGACAAACAAAATGCAACACGCACCAGTTTCAAACTGGCTTCACGTTACACGCGAAAGGAAAACGTAATGTAAATGTAATTAAAATCTTCTAAATGAATACTGGTACAATTAATTGTACGTGGTGCTGTAACTTCAATATTACTTTCCGTTACAACAAATGCCGGAAAAGCTATTCTTACGACTGATTTTGACTAGGCCGTCCATAGGTCATCCTCTGTCTTCTGATGATTGTAAAAGTGGGTAAAATTAATGAAATTTCGATTTGATTTCAAAAGTTGTTAACGTAATGCACGGAAAAGGTTTACCTGAAGTGTTTATCCAGTTTTGGTGTTTACCAAAAGCCGCGACCCTTGGTTTGGTTTCAGGAGCTCTAAAGTTTTGCGGTTTCAGCTTTTTATCTGAGTAGGCCTACCATTATAAAAATTATGGCACCAATCCTAACCTAAAATTGTTTTAATTTTAACGAAAGATTGAGGTCATGTTTTTGAAGTGAAAACTTCTTGAGTTTTTGATTTCGTCGACGATTTCTTCTTCTTCGTTGTTTTACACACGTACTAATACTATACACCAGAAGTTTAATATAACAGCTGATCGTAAAAGAAGCAGAAATCGACGAAATAATATAGGCAGTGGTAAATACTCAATAGTTGTATGTGTATGAAATTAGTCTCACGTCACGCTACCGATGAAATGAACATTGCACTTCATAATTTTGTAGGTTGTGTTAAATTAGCGCACTTGGTGATACCTCTGAAATGGACATAGTGCTTCCTCATTTTTTGGAAGTGTAAACTTCTATAGGCGCACCTCGTCCAAAAAATTTGTATACATGTGGGTAGGTATAGCAGAGTATACAGTTTACTTGTTGCTGGGAGTGAATCGGATTTTACCGTCACGTGTTTAACCATGCATTTTGTGAAACGCTCTATTCCATCTGTTTGAAAAAAGTTTCGTTCTTGCCGAGATTCGAACCAGCAGAGTCCATCACCATAGACCAGCGCCTCAGCCGGTTAGGCCACGATCGCATTGCTAATTTAGTATATTTGAGTCGGGTATATAAGAGTAACAGATTGTCCTACGTCATAGGCTCAATCTGTCAACGTAAATACAAACTTGAATTAGTAATACCTCTGAAATGGATATTGTGCTTCCTCGTTTCGTAAGTTGTGTTAAAAAATGAACATTGTGCATCCTCTTTTCGTAAGTTGTGTTAGTTAAAAAGTTTACACTTCTCCCGCGTGGTCTTAAGCCCACAATTATATTTTTTTTTTTAAGTCTAAATTTGCTAACTTGGTTGTTATGGTAATGGACATAAACGCATTAAAGAAACGTATGTTGGTTCAGTATCAGTATAGGCCTA
This sequence comes from Philaenus spumarius, assembly GCA_018207615.1. Classification (NCBI taxonomy): domain Eukaryota; kingdom Metazoa; phylum Arthropoda; class Insecta; order Hemiptera; family Aphrophoridae; genus Philaenus; species Philaenus spumarius. The sequence continues at coordinate 94,870 of JAGFPH010004497.1, read as the reverse complement.
ACCTAAAATTATGTTGTTAAAATTTTAATACAAATCAGCTGTTTAACTTTAATATTTAACAACAGATATTAAAATTATAATAAAGTAAGCCTGTCTGGAAGATTTTCGAGAAACCTACAGTACAGAATTTAAAACTGTCATGAATATAAATCATTGGTTTAATCCGAAATTTGATCATTATTTTTTTCTTGTCCCATTTAAAATTTAAATCTAGAAAATAACATAAGCATGATTGTCTATATAAACAACGATTTATATTCATGACACTTTTCACTTCTGTTATTTTTTTACGAATAAACAATAATGCAGGTTATGTTTACACAAATTCAAAATATAAGTATTTGGTACATTTAAAAAAGTCGATCTAAGTTTATGGATTTCCCGATATTTGAAAATGGAAAACAAAACAATATTTCTAATGTTAAAAATGGCATGATTGAATAAGAAACAAATTTCGCTCGAGTAAGTTTTGAGAATGCAATTATAATGCAATGTTTTTGTTTTTTTATGTAAAATTTCAGGTGTACCAACTTTGAAAAATAAATCAAAAAAAGTATTGTAATGTGTATACTATTTTAAACTGTTACATTTTTTATACACTAGAGGATATTTTTGTGGAAATTTTCCTCGTCAAACATCGGAGAGGAATGCGTAGGCAATAATTAATTAATGCAAGGCCAGTTAATTGAGTGGGACGCTGTTTTACTGTTTGGCTAACAACAGACGAGACACCTGTGTACGGGACACTTTCCGGTGTCCCAGCTTCTCGCAGGGAGAGACACCGTAGAGCCACAGAATCTGGTAGCGCGCTACTCAGTGTCTCATCTGTTGACACACATTTAATTGATAGTACATTTAGTGTCCCGTACA